>PJAB01000547.1:0-24165 GCA_002887195.1 Chrysochromulina parva | reverse complement strand
CGGGCAAAAGAGACGGCCTGGGACTGCGCCGACATGATCGGATTCGCGATGTCGCCCGAGGTCGGAATCGCGGCGACGTTGAGCGCTAGCGCGATGGTCAGAAGGAGGCGGAGCATCGTTTTGAAGTCGGAAATCTGCGCAAGAGGGCCGCGAGCACACACTGTCAGGCATGCTGGCGCGCAGGGGAAGCACCGGGGACGGCATTGCAGACAAGAGAAGAAGCTACGTGACTCTTTCTCAGGCGCCCGCCTTCACTTAGGCGGTGGTTTCAGTTTCGGCTCATTAAGGAACCGGTGTGCGTGCATCATCCACAGGTAATCTGGAGTGCCACCGTATGAGTGTCGAGTCGTCGAACGGGTTCGGGTTGACGTCTATCGCGTATCTGGAGTGAAGAGGGACGGTGGAGACGTAACACGTCGGCGCTGAGGCAGCGCCGACACGACGACCTAAAATGAAAAATGGTGCCTCCGCACTGAGTGACTGGGCACTGCAATCGCCCTCACGACTACTGGACGTGCTGCTAACAAGCCACAACCCTAAGTGCTGAGATCATGCGCGCGCTACAAACGAGCCCGCGACGTACCCTCAGTCTCCGTGTACCACTATGCACCACCATGATGCACCACAATCATGGCTCTGTGGCTGCTGGGGTCAAAATCGAAGCTCGCCGAGGTCCACAGCTTCGTCAGAGGCACCTGGGGGCTCCACCCACCACTCCAATTCACCTGCCGTCAACTGCCCTTGCGACCATTCGGTCCCGGAAGCCGTTCGTGTCGAAGGCGCCTCGCCCGGCAGCTCAGCGGGCCACCCGAGCACTTGCATGGTGCTCATGAACGTGTCCACGCGCTCCATGAGCGCCTTCATGTTGCTGGGAGCGGGCCCCAGTGGCGACTTGCGTAGTGGCGACTTGTGTAGTGGCGACTTTCGTAGCGGCAACTTGCATAGTGGCGGCCGCTTCGCATTAAAGCGAGCGTTCAAGATGCTCATGAGCTCATCATCGTCCTCTCTGTCCTCGTCCGTCTCAGGGAGACCCTCGCCGTCCTCAATCCCGCCCTGTCCGTCGTCGTCCAGCTCGGGTTCATCCTCGGGTTCGTCTTCGGGCTCGGGCGGCGCGTCAAAAATCGAGCGAGGAGAGGACGGCCCCAAAGACGATTTCTGCTGGGACCGTCCTGATGACCTCACTTTCGTCGGCGACGTAGCGTATGGTGTTGTCGAGGCGCTCGCCCACTTATGGTTCGTCTGGATGCCTGTGGGAACCAAAACAGGGTGCGGCTGGATGCCTGAGGCAACCCGCGGCAGCGAAGCGCCCATCACGGCGCCGTTGCGCTCACCATGGCGCTCAACCCCATCACGCTGCCGCGCGCCCCCCACCGTGGCGAATGGCTTGCCCCCCATCTTTAGGACGAGCTCTTGCGCGAGTGCGAGCTCCTCGGCAAACTTGGCATTGTAGTCCCTGAGGAGAGCTTCCTCCTCATCACGACGACGGAGCGCACACGCGCGGTGGAGCCAGAATGTGAGCCCCCGAGAGAGGTCGGCGCCGTACCGGCGCTCTTGCGCGCGCCGTACGAGACCTTGAAACAAAAGCTCCGTGTGCGCAAAGTTGCGCCAGCGGCGGAGCGTTCGAAGGCAGTGGCAGAGCCGGTGCCAGCCGAGTGCATCGAGATGACGCGCAACGCGCCGTCGCAAGGCCACGGCGTGGTGACTCCAAAAGATAAAGTGGCGCCCGAGGCTGCTCATCAGCCATCGCTGCGCAGCACGAGCGCGGCACGTGAGATGCATGCGCTCTCGTATCGCGGCTTGGCGCCAGCCAAACAAGGCGAAGCATGTGTGTCGCCGGCACAGGAGGCTAAACTGTCGTTGTGGCACGCGCCGTAATCGGGCGAGCTCCACCCACGCGCTCATTACGATGCTCATAGCACGCTGCGTCCAGCGCGCCAGAGCGCATTGCATCGGATCCGCTCGACTTTGCAGCCAGCGACAGCACTCGATCCAGCTGGCCAGAGCCCGACGCAACAGACGCAGGCGCGCGCTCTGCCGATGTGCGCACAGCTGCTGCACCATCGCCGCCTGCTGAAGCACCGTCGACTCGAAGACGGTGGCTTCGCGCCTCTCCTTGTTGCACGCCATCAAGATGCGGTCGGCCTCGAGGCAGGCGGGCATCGAGCGCACGCGCACAGCCAAGCGCTCGCCCGGGTCGTCCTCGGCCGTGTACACAAGCACCGCGCTCGGTTCGAGTTGGATCTGACTCAACGGATCGTAGACTCGTCTTGACGAGCCTCTTGACGAGCCTCTTGACGAGCCACTTCGCGCGCTCGGTTCGAGTTCGATCTGTCTCAACGGATCGTAGACTCGTCGTCGCCACTGGGCGAGTCGCCCGAGACGCTCACGCCGCCGGTAGTGGGCTCGGGCGGCCCTCACCTGCTCAGCCCCCTCTCGCTGGGCCTTCCGGAGACCGTCCAACCCGCACAGGCGGCGCAGCTGGATCACACGCAGTCGCACCGCGCTCGCTGTTGTACCGATCGCCCGTCGTCGTCGAGCTACCGCGGCCCAACGGCGCCATCCAGCGACATAGCGTGCACGTCGCCATGCACGTGCGGCTCGCTTGCTCATGGAAAGGCGAGCGCACGTGGCCAGTCGCACGGTCGCCCAGCGACGCACTGCACACACCAGCCCGCTTTGCCGCCAGCGCGCCAGCGCGCTCGCCACGCGCAGCAGATACTGAACGCCTTCGCACCAGCGCACCCAATAGGTCCTGCGCCAGGCACGCCGCGTATGGGGAAGGGACTGCAGGACAGAGGCTTGCCTCCACAGAGCGCGTGCCACGGTGTGCCTCCAGATGCAGTATGCGCGCACGCGCCGGTCCACCGCCTCCCGTGGGCGCAACAAGAGATAGAGTCGAGCTTTCACAAATGGCACAATGGCAGGGTGGCCGAGGCGGAGGCGTTCAACTCGCTGACGAAGCAGATTGGCTCGCTGATGAGGGCGACGCAGGCGGAGCATGAGATCGTCTTCGAGGAATTCGAAGAGGACGAGGCGGCCGAGGCTGCCGAGGCGGCCCAGCAGCCCCCAGTGATGAAACCAGTGGAGGTCCCCCCGCCAACCAAACCGCTCTCCCCAGGTGCGATCTCCCCCTCGGCCAGATGCGATCTGGGCCCAGGTGCGATCTCCCCCTCGGCCAGATGCGATCTGGGCCCAGGTGCGATCTCCCCCTCGGCCAGATGCGATCTGGGCCCAGGTGTGAAACGCCGCGAGGAATGGTCCGGGCACCACTCCAGCTACCAGCACCTGCAGCTGGTAGCTGTCCGTGAAGGCCAACCACACAGTGAACGCGGCGGCCATCCTGCTCCGAAGAGTCCGCACCAGCAGCGCGGCCGTTAACCAATGGGCTCTGCTGAGATAGTGCCATCTCCACAATGCGCGGCGCAGCGTTCCGTGATCCCATCGGCCAAATGCGACGCCGCGCCACTCGCGCCATGCCAAGCGCCGCTCACGCCACTCGCGCCACGCCACGATCCCCCACCTCAGCCGGTACTGGGAACGCCGAGTGGCCAAGAGCGCGACGCTACGTCGATGGGTTTGAAGGGTCAGCCGATTGACGGAGAGGGTCGCGGCACGAAGTCGACAGCGAGCAAAGCTGGTCAGGCCTCGACGCATCGCAGCATGAGCCATCCGGATCGATTCGACGCGCAACGTTCGGCTGCGGAGAGCGACGCTGAGGACAGCGGAGAGACGCGCAAAGGCAGCGGCCAGTGCGCAATGGCGCCAATGCCGCGAGGCGATGCGGCAGGAGCCGAGGAGGCGCTGTGCTACGCCGATCCTTGAGATGGCTGCAACTCGCCAGTGCCGTACCGTCGTCTGTAGGATGTGCATGTCTGCCATCTTCTCTCTTTCCTTATCGGTCAAGGCTTCTGAAGCACCAGCAGTCTGCTGCAGAGCGCTTGCGCGGAGTGCTGCCTCGGCTGTGCGTATGTCGTTTGTAGCCGCCACCTCCATCGCACTCAAGAGGCGCTCATGTCGCTCTACCTCCTGCAAGCGCGCTGCGAGCCACGGCGATTCCGGGTCTCCGTCTTCGTGGGTGAGGGCCTGCCTTGTCGCTTCCCTGTTGGCCTGCGCGGCTGCAATCATGTGGAGGGCTGCGTGCAGCTCTTCGCTGGCTCGAATGATAAGTTGTCGCTCATCATGATCATCCTGGGCTGGAGAGCCTCTCACCCCCCAAGAGGCACGCCGTCGGGCGTCCATGATCGACGACGGAGTGAATTCAAACTTCCTCGAAAAGGTCAGCTTCATTTCAGTTCAGTTCAGTTCAAGTTCAGTTACTAACTGAACTGAACTAAGGTCGGCTTGGCTGTCGTGTGAAGTTTGAATCAAGTTTCGACGCGCGCACCCGGCAACTTCACTTCCGACCTCGATTAGTGACAATTGATTAGTGAATCGTGTGAAAACTGTGTTTCAGCGTTCACACACATTCGACCCGCTCGAGTGCGGGGCGCCTGAAGTGGCCACCGAAGCTGGTGCCGGCCGCCTGGGTCGAGGAAGCACGTTGGCCTGGTGCAGCACTCGGCCGCTCTCATCGTAGTGCCTGATACTAAGCGCCGCGGCCGACACGGAGACCCCAGCGAAGCCGCCCTGAGCGACGCCACGCAGAGTGCTGCGCGCACGTCGGAAGAAATGGAGCTGGGCCGGCGGGATCGTATGCACGTGCTTCCTCGACGAACTCAACATGAAGCCCGCTCCCACCCCGTGGTACTGGGCTCCGGCGCCGCCGATGTGAAACATGGCGTGATCATGCCCCGAAAAGTAGGACGAGACCTGGAACTTGTGCAGGAGGGGCTCGAGCCGTCGCCGCAGGCAGCGTGTCGGCCCGTGGCTCGAGGGGCTGTGGACGGGGTAGTGCCCCGCCACGATGAGGTAATCCGCATCCGCCGAGTCCTCCAGAGCCGCCTCTACCCACGCCCAAGAACGTGCCGCGAGCTTGTCGATCCGCGAGACTTCGCGTCCTGGTGGACCACACAGCAGCACGGTATCGATGAGCACAATGTCCACGACCGTGCCTTCGTCGGTGGGCAGCTTCTCTCGCCAGCGGTGCTGCAGCGCAGGGTAGTGCCAGCGCGACCCATTCCGAGCGGAGTAGGCCAGCTGAGCCGAAATATTTCCGTCGTGGTCGTGATTGCCCGCGACAGCACGCCAGAAGCCCGCACCCTGAAGCATCGGATGGGTAAACACGCGCTCAAACGTGCGTCGCCAACGAGGGTCATCGGCGCTCTTCACGCCGGAGAAGTAGAAATGATCGCCCAGAGTCAGAGCGAATGAGGAGCCAAAACGCTCGGCCACACGGCCCATGGCGCGGGCAACTTTGCGCTGCCCGGGTGTCCAGTACGGCCACACGGGCAAACCTCCCCAGTCGGCTACGGCCAGGAAGTGCAGGTCCGCGTAGGCCAGCGGTCCATGTAAGATGAGAAAGCCAGTCGGCATATGGAAAATTCGTCAATTGACGATCGAATTCCGCCTACCTACGGCTTTCGGTCGAGGGGTGATTACGCAATGTCGGGACGAGACTCCGGGCCGCGACTGATTCGAAGCCAAGATTGGAAACGTGCCCGCGACGCGCCGCAGGCACACGATGAAGAGAAATCGGGACCGGATGCATGAGAAGGCCGAGGAGGGATCCGCGCCCCCGCCGCAGAGGACGGACGAGTTGGAAGGCTCGGCGCCAGTTCCGAAGCACGTGCGCACGATGTCGCTGGTGCCGTCACCCACGGCGGTCTCGCTGCCGCCGCCGCGCAGGCCGCTTCCACCACATCAGTTCATTCTCGCGCCCATGGTCGGCGGCTCCGAGCTGGCCTTCCGGCTTCTGGCTCGGCGGCACGGGTGCCAGCTATGCTACACGCCCATGATCCTGCCTGAGGAGTGGCACAAGAAAGGCGGCGGCGTCGCGCTGCTCGAGCGCCATCCGGACGATGCGCCATTGGTCGCCCACTTTGGCGGGAATGATCCTGGCGAGCTGCTCGCGTGCGCCAAGCGCGCCGAGCGCTGCCCTGGCGTCGCGGCCATTGACCTGAACCTGGGCTGCCCACAGCGCAGCGCGCACTCTGGCCACTTCGGCGCCTTCCTTTGCGTGACGCCAGCCGACCGGCAGCTGGTGCTCCGGATCGTGAGCACGCTCGCGCGCAGCCTGAGCGTGCCCATGTTCTGCAAGATCCGGCTGCTCGACGAGTGGGACGAGACGCTCCTCTTCGTTGAGCAGCTCGTGGCCGCGGGCTGTGCTCTGCTCGCGGTGCATGGGCGGTACCGCGGCTCTCCGATGCATCGGCGCGATGGGCCAGCGCACCTTGACAAGGTGGAGCTCATCAAGCAGCACCTCAAGGGCAAGATCCCGGTGATCACGAACGGCAACGTGCGCAACGCGGCCGAGCTGATAGCCGCCCTGGAGCTCACGGGCGCCGATGGCGTGATGAGTGCGGAAGGGGCGCTCGACGATCCCGCCATCTTCGGGCGGGCGGCGGCGCTCGCTCGCGTCCGACGGCGCGATCTGCAGGGCGAGATCCGTCGCGCGAAGGAGCTCCGCGAGACGAAGCGTGCGGGAGGCCGGCAGCTGAGCGCGGAAGAGAAGGCCCTCGTGGCGGGCCGCAAGGCCGCGCGAGAGAGGCTGCGGATACTTGACGGCCTCGCAGTCATCGGGCTGCCGCGCCCTCCCTCGTGGACAGCCTCAGACGCCGACGCCAACGCAGACGCAGACGCAGCAGCAAAGGGCGCAGCAGACCCCAGCCTGAGCGCCGCCCACGGAGGGCCCGCCCACGGAGGTCCCTCTGGGCTCGATCTCGCGGATCAGTATTTGGAGCTGGTGAAGGCGCACCCGCCACCTCTGCACACCGGAGTCGCGCGCACTTTGGCTGCTGCGCAAGTCGAGCATTCCATCTTCCATGTGCGTCGGCTCGCCAAGCCTCACCTCAATGCGTATGAGCTCATGGGCAGCCTCGAGGCCGCGACCAGCCTGGAGGCCATCGAAAACATCGTGCGCCGATGCCGTGAATACTCGGAGGGCAAGTTCACGTTCACACCTGGGATCGAGGCCGAGCGCAGGGCGAGGGAGGCGCACGAGGCGCGGCGCGCTGCCAACGCGGCCCGGCGTGCGGAGTTCGTCGAGCGCATGCGCGCAAAGGCACGTGCGGAAGGTCACGCCGATGAGGAGTGGTACCTGCGGCATGGCCGAGAGCCTCCGAGCACCGCGGATGTGGAGCGCGCGCGCCGTCTCGGGCAGCTCCTCGGGCCCAAGGAGCTGACGAAGCTCTGGCGCGAGCGCTGGGGGCAGCACTGCCAGGGCTGGTACTGTGAGGGCAAGTGCCCGCATGCGGCCGATGTGAGGGGGTGTGGTTTCCTGCATGGGGGGGAATGCCCTGTGGCCTGAGCTCTCCGTTTTACTCATTACTGGTACGCTGTACTCCGTTTTACTGGTGCTGTAACGTGCAGCTACACTGAACCCGGTTCAAAAACACCGGGGGAGCGCGGTTCAAAAACACCGGGGGGAGACAGGACACACACGAGCCCGCGGTAGGGAAAAGGGAATGAATCGCTCCCAGGGAAACTTTTGGGCAATGCCGCGAGTGCGAATAAGATGCGCTGCGCACCATACCGCCGCGCCTTCACACACGCGTTCACACACGCGTTCACACTCGCGTCTGTCGTGTTAACGTTCACACGCGTTCACACACGCGTTAACACAAGGGCCCTTGGTTAACACTCTGCGAATAGCATCACAAAAAACGGTATCGGATATGGACGATCCCGTCACACACGCGTGGCGTGCCTTGTTCCGAAGCGGCGTCGTCGCCCGCGTGTGGGAGTGCCCGGAGTACAGCACTGACACCATCACCGGCCTCCTGCAATGCGCTGAGTCTGAGAGCGAAGGTCACCACGCCGCTGCATCCTTGCTGCGTTGGGACGTTCCAATCACCACATGGGGCGCGACCGAGATGATTCCGACAGAGGCTGAGCTGACGCCACAACGGATTGGCCGCTTCGAAAGTGTCTGGCCTCGAGGTAATGCTTCACGCCCGCACCAAATGAAGATAGGCAGCCTCTTCTTTGACGTACCAAGCCATCGGCGTGGGTACGCCTATGCCCACGATGCTTGGCGAGTGGTCAAGGCCGATTCGGAAGAGCGCATGTGCGACCCAGCGCGCACATCGACCTACATATGGCAGAAGCTGCAGAGCCAAGAACGCGGCGGCGGCCCACCGCGGATGTGGCACTGCGCGCATCGCGACTGGGATGCGATGTTGCGAGACTATGGCGCCTGGTCACTCTTCGTCGCAGCGCGAGATCGACCGACGGCTGAGATTCAAGGCCATAACCAGGTTCATCTCAGTTGGAATGCCACCCAAGTGTCCGCCCTCTTTTATCTCAACGAGTCATGGCGGTGGCACGACGCAGAGCCTGCACTGCTCGCCGCCGCACTGGACTCGGCGCAACGGGCCCACGACAAGTTGCGCTACGTGCTATGGCGGGCAGCGCAGCCTGCACTGCTCGCCTGCTCATCCGCCTGCTCCTCATCCGCTCCATGTACTCGCTCACCCGCCTGCTCCTCATCGCACGGCCGCCTGATGCAACTCTCGGGGCTGCCGATCCTTCAGATGCGCATCGACCGGCAGTACCGGTCTTTGCTGGAGCGCTTCTCAATCGTGGCGCAGCAGAGTCCACAGCTCTCGACACCTCTCCCTGACATGGTCGCGTTGCGCGACCATCAGCGGACCTTCCAATCTGCAGCCAGGACGAGCGTGCCTCCCAAGCACTTTGAGCGGCGGAAGCTGTGGCTCGGCGATACGGATGCCATCGGCCCGAAGCGACGCTGCAACGTCACCATCTACCAGGCGCGATTCGTGCGTCGAGGCGTGCAACTCGGGCGGGGCAACGCTTCGTGCTGGCCGCTGCCCGAGCCAGGCACGTCAGTCGCTGCATGGCCTCGGGAGCCTCCGTGGATAGACGATATCTACACGTCTAAGCCTCTAGTCCGCTCTGGTCCAGGTGGCAGCTCCGCTCGTAAATCTATTCACGTGGCACGGGCGGGCGTATTCGTATAGGTCAAAAACCTTCCGTACAAGTCTGATTCCGACCGGGGAACATTTACCGGATTTTGAACAAATCTGGGTGGATTTCGCTATGGAGCGTGCTTATGATGCTTGTTGGAAGAGCAGGGCCTAAGAATCAACACGTCCCGCCCGTCTTCAACGCTGTATCATCCGCGTCGCGTCCCATGCGTTCTGAGCCACACCCGCGCCTCCAGCCTGCGCCTCTCCCTCGGCTTTTGCATCCTTGGGCGGGCGGCGGAGGCGGCAGTAGGGGCACTTATAGTCGGCATCCTTCAACCTTCATGCACGACTGGGATGACCTTCCTTTCGCCCTTTCTTCCCCCGGCCGCGAAAGCTGCGAGCATCCCCCGTGGTGTCAGGTTCGTCAGGTTCGTCACCAACGCGAGCATCCCCCGAGATGGCTCGCGGCTTGACCGCCCGAGGCGTCACGTGCACGGAGGCTGCCGTGCGCTTGCGCAGTGGCGAGTCTACGGCCACCGCCTGGGCCGCCAGCTCGCCCCTCTTCGGTTTGGCTCGGACGCGGCTGGGCGCGCCGCCACCGCTGAGGCCGAGCCGAATGCCGAGCCGTTTGGCGCAGCGATGGCATGGCATGTGGTCGGGCAGCTCCTCATCCCGCACGCCCTTATACGCCGGGTAGCACTCGGTATGCGACCATGCGCCGCACTCGTCGCACTCGAACATGCGCCCACTCGGCGCATCGCCGGTGGCTGCGCTCGCGTTGGTGACGCCCTCATGCCGGCCACACACGCATGTGAAGGTCCACGCTTCACTATGGTGGCTCGCGTCGCGCCACGCGTCGAGGCATGCGATGCAGTACAGCTCTGCGGACTCTGCGGCGGCCGCCACGTCTGCCTCTGATGCGGTAGCCAGCGCTGTGGAAGGCGCTGTGGCGGCCGCCACGTCTGCCACTGTGGAAGGCGCTGTGGAAGGCGCTGTGGAAGGCGCTGTGGCGCTCGCGGCTGCGGCCAGCTGTGCGGCTTGCGGATAGCAGGCGGCGTGACCCCAGGTGCCGCAGCCGACGCACTCAAACTGCACCCCTTCGGGCCAACAAGTTTCGTCATCAAAGCTCGTGCGCAGCTCGCCACACGAGCACTGGAAGACCCACCAGTCCCGCGTGGCCTGTGGGAAGCTGTGTTTGAGCTTGCGGATCAGCAGAGCCACATCGATGTACGGCGTCTGGCCGCCGTCGCAGGTGCACGGCGCGGCCGAGGGGCACACGGCACGTGGCAGCCACGTGGCCGCGAGCCCGAAGTTCACAGCCTCGGCCAAGTTGAAGCCGTGATTGAAGCCCCAGTGCAGAGCGGACGCGAGGACAAGGACGAACGTGCCCTCAGTCTGGAGCAGCTGGTGAACAGGTATGCCCGCGCGCTTGAGTACGGCCGGCGCGAGCAGTGTTGTCTTGTGGCGCAGAAACTGCGCGCACGCCTTGCGCGCCTCAGGGTACAGGTTGGCCGTGAGGGTGCGCACGCGCTCCGCATACGCTGGCGGGACCACGTACCAACGCTTCGGCGCGCCGCAGTGCAAGTACGAGGCACCCTGCAGCTCACAGTCCTCGGTGTGCATCGCGAAGAATGAGCGCCAGCGCCCAAAGTAGAGCATCGAACGATTGAGCCCAGGGATCGGCGGCAGGCTCTGCGTCAGGTCGTGCCCCGGCCCGCCCGGTAGCGCACCCAAATGCCACTCCTTCATGCTCGGCTCGAACAGGCTGCCAAGCTCGGACGAATCGGCGCCATACACGGGCGCCGGCGCGCCGGCGATGTGGCGCCAGAAGCGCGAGTCGAGCTCCTCGGGCGTCGCCGCCGCCGGCGCGGCCTCCCGAGCTGAGTCGGCCACAAAGCGTTGCAGCGGCACGGCGTCCATCAGCTCCATGACCGCTTGGAAGATGCCCGAGCGGCCGACTACGTGCTGTCGGATGGGCTTGATGCGCGTCTCGGGTGCGGCGGCAAGCCGCTCTGCTAGCCGGTGGGATGCGGCCGACTGACCCTCGGGCACTCCGGGCGTGCGTGCCAATGTTGCGTGATGCTCCCAGCCGGCAGGCGGGATGATCTGGCAACCGCCAAACGGCCTGATGGCGGGCTCCATGGATTGCACCCAGGTGGCAAAGTCGGCCCACTCCTCGAACGTCGGCCTCAGGACGGGCGCGTCCGGGCAGAAGTGTTCCGACCTACTTTCATCGAGGTTCCACTTCCACCCGAGCATGCGGCGCTCCTTCTCCGCCGCCATCTTCGCCGTCGCCGCCGCCGTCAGCCTCCGCCATCGACGCTGTCGCCGAGCAGACTTCGTCAATCGGACGGTTTCTCCCATTTTTGGTAGAGGTGCTTCGTCACGCGAAATATCAAAAATAGGATTGCGATGTTTGCTCCGTAACTTTTTCACAGCCAATGTTTAGAAGTCGACTCCCAAGACACGGAAAGGGAGGAGGGGCAGCACACATCGCTCTCTTTTTGCCGAAGGTCTTCGCGGTCATGCGTGGCTCCGCCGGATGGCTTTGCACAAATTGCACTGCATTAAACGATGGGCCGCTCCACCCGACCCAGCGTTGCAAGAATCCCAAGTGCTATCTGGAGTTTCGAGTTGCCGGCATTGATCTAGATTCAGGGCGCAATCGTAGCCGCGCCGCGAAGCGCCCTGCACCATCCGACACCCATGAGACCGATACACCTGTCACGATTCCTTCGCTGGCGCTTGCGATGTGGTCAGCGTCAGCGTCTGCGGAAACAAAAGCATCGTCGAGCTCTGATCCCATGAGCTCCGACCCCACCGCTGAGGATGCCTCGATGATGGATGATGATGACGATGTGATGCTTGTCGTCGAGGTGGACCGTGAAGACGAAGACAATGCGGTGGACGATGACGTCGACGACGACGACGATGCCATCTCCGGCGACCTGGCGCTCGAAGAGCTCGAGCAACAGGAGGCAGAGGTGGAGGGCCGTGAAGAGGTGGAGGGCCGTGAAGAGGCGAAGGGTTGTGAAGAGGTGGAGGGCCGTGAAGAGGCGAAGGGTTGTGAAGAGGCGAAGGGCCGTGAAGAGGCGGAGGGCCGTGAAGAGGTTGAGGGCCGTGAAGAGCCCGTGGCCGACCGGCCGGAGCTCGACCCGTCGATGAGATCTGGCCGGAGCTCCCCTCGAGCTGGCATCTGGCCAGAGCTCGACCCGCAGTCCGACGAGCGGCGAGGGGAGCACCCGAAGCCTGCGGAGATACGGCCGCCGACGAGGGCGCAGCCCCCCCGGAGTTCGCGACTCCTCCCGCTGACGCAAGCGCTGCCAGCAGGCCAGAAACCCTTTGGTCCTGATCTCATCGGCAAGCGCGTGGGCATCCTCTGGGCGGGTGACTCGCCAGCTCAGTGGTGGTCGGGCGTCGTGAGCGACTTTTGTTCGCCGGAGCATCTGGTCGTGTACGACGATGGGGAGACCAAGTGGCATAACCTGGTGGTCGAGAGGGCGCTCGGACAACTGCAGGTCGAGGGTGAGCCGCAGCGGGAGCGCCAGAGGGCGGACGAGAGGGGGGGTGAGAGGGGGGGCGAGGAGAAGGACGAAGAGAAGGACGAGGAGAAGGACGAGGTGGACGATGACGTGGAGGATGAGGTGGAGGTGGAGGTGGAGCTGGAGCTGGAGGTGGACACGGCTGCTGGTGGAGAGGCGGCTTCGGGTTCGGCCACGCTCGCGTCCAACGGCCACGCTCGCGTCTACCGGCTCTCGGTGCAGTGTGATCGATGCCATCAGTGGCGAGTGCTGCCGCCCGGGACAGCGCGGCCGAACCCGGACATGGAATGGTTTTGCTGGATGCGTCCGGGAGCTGCACAGGACGGGTGCCGCGCGTGCGAGCTTGGGCAGGAGCCCCCGCGTGATTCACATGCACACCTCGAGGAGACCGGGGAGCGGGAAGAGCCAGAGGAGTTGGAGGAGGCCTCTGAGGTGGAGGAGGTGGAGGAGGGCGAGGAGGGCGAGGAGGAGGGCGAGGAGGAGGGCGAGGAGGGCGAAGACGACGAGAGTGACTCGAGGTTCGACGACGTCTACGAGGTCAAGTCACTGATCAAGGACCGCGTTCGGCGGGTGCGAGGCAAGGGGCGTGTGCGTCAGTTCCTCATCGAGTGGGAAGGCTACGACCTCTCGCACGCCAGTTGGGAAGATGAAGAGGCGATCTTTGACAAGAACTTGATCCTCGAGTTTGAGGAGCGGAAGCGTGAGGAGCGGCGCATGCAACGCAAGCAGTCGCAGGGCGTCAGCAGCGTCCCACTGGGAGGTATGCGGCCCGTCGCCAGTGCCGGCGGCAGCGGTAGCAGCGGTGGCAGCGGCGGCGGCAGCGGCGGCGGCAGCGGCGGCGGTTACGGCGGCGGCAGCGGCGGCGGTTACGGGCCGAGCGGACGCCCTCCCCCTCGGTCGTTCACACCCCGGTCGTTCACACCTCGGCCGCCGCGCCCATCCGAACTCCTCAAACGGAAGATGGCGGCCTTGAAGCGGGCTGCCCAGCTGATGCCGCCGCCGGCACTGCCGCTCGCCAAGCGCCCGAAGGATGGCGCTCATTACGGCGCTCTCGACCGGTCAGGGGCTGTCGCGTGCTCTGACGCCGCCGGTGCCGCCGGTGCGGCCGGCAGCAGCGTCCAGCACAACAGCATCTGCAGCGTCAGCGGCGGCGGCAGCGGCGGCGGCAGCAGCAGCACGGCACTCGTCTTCACGTCGGCGAGCCGACCCAGCATCTTCGATGATCAACGGCCGGCCTCACGATGGCGCCAGATGCGCATCAACCTAGGGCCCGATCACCAGGTCGTGCTACCTCCCGTATTTGAACCTCCTGCGCCAGCGCAGCATGTGCTGCGCTGCCTCTGTGACGCGCCAGCACGCTGGCACGCGCCGACGCGGCGCTGGTGGTGCGCGTACGCGCTGGTCGACGCCCACGACGACGCGCCAATCAACGCCAATCAGAGCTTCGGGGGGGCCGAGGCGTCGTCGTGGGCGCGCATGGGCCTCGAGGAAGGGCAACCTTCCCCACAGGTAGAGACAGTCGGGTGTGGCTTCGAGGCGGCGGCACCGCCAGCGGGGCTGTTCGTGCCGCGCTGTGGCTGCGGCCGGCCGGCGGTATGGCTGCGACAGCACTGGTGGTGTGCCGCGCCCGCTGGCAGCCCAGTGTGCTGCGGCTTTCAGCTGCGGCATGAGGAGCGGGCGGCGCCGCAGCTGCTCTCGGAGGCGGCTCTGCTAGCGGAGGTACACGAGGGGCGTGCTGCGCTCCATCGCGCGCAGCAGCTTGCGGCGGAGCGATCGACTTGGGTGGATCGCTTCTGCTTCGTGGCACCGGTGGACGACGTCGTGGGGCTTGGCCTCTTTGCACGCGTGCCGTGTGCCAAGGGGCAGATTGTATGCGAGTACGGCGGGCCGCGGCTGCCGACACGCCTGCTCACACGTGGTGCCTATGCACTGCAAGTGCCCAACACGCAGCACTTCATCGACGGGCATGGCGAAAACAGCCCGATGCCTGGGCTCACGCTCCCTCGATACCCCGCCTCCTTTGCCAACCACTCGAGGCTTCCAAACGCCGAGTTCCAGCGCCGCGAGTCGGTCGCGTGCAGCCCGTGGGACGTTCGCTTTCGACTCTACATAGTGGCCACCGAGCCTATCCCTTCGGGGGCCGAAATCCGGATTGACTATGAAAACGGTCGCATGAGCGGCTATTGGAATGAACTCGGCTTCACCCCTTCAGAGGGCGAGTGGCGCTCCAAGCGGCTTGTGACGCCGCCGCCGTCGGGCGCGCTGCCGCGCATGAAGGGCGTGGGCCTGGTGCCTGCTACGGCCGCTCCCACGTGTATCCCGCCGTCGAGCACGGCCGATCTCATCGACGAAGAGGACTTGGACGCGCGCACGCGGCGACGGCCCAGCGGCGGAGTCTACCCGACACTGGACCTCGCCTCGGCCTTGGAGCCGCCGAGGCCAGTGCCGTTTGATGTCGAGGAGGACCGTCGGCTGTATGGACTGGTGCCCAAGCTGCTCCAAGCCACCAAATCGAATTGGATGCTGATTGCGTCGCATCTGCCGGGGCGCAACGGCTCCGAATGCCGCGAGCGATGGCGAGCACTCCACCATGACAGCGCCCAGGGCAGCGCGCGCCGTCGCGAGCGCTGCTGCCTGTGCCATACCACCGAAGAGGATGAGTGGACTTCTCTCACCTGGATCCAGTGCGATGCATGTGGGCGCTGGGCGCACGTGGGCTGCGCGGGCATCGCTGAGCGCCATGCGGCCTCGCGACCGAGCTGGCGTTGCTCAGCGTGTAGGGACTCGGGGAGGCTGCCAACGGCATCGGGCGGCGGCCGCGCTGAGATCAGAAGCACCGTGGCCGCCGGGCACACGGGGCAGCACACGGGGCAGCACACGGGGCAGCACACGGGGATATGGTTAGACTCGCACATGGTGAAGCTGGTCACCGCCGGCACGCGCAGCAGCAGCAGTACCCGTAGCGCGCGCAACGGCCGCATCGGCAGCAGCGGCGGCGGCGGCAGCAGCGGCAGCGGCGGCAGCGGCGGCGGCGGCAGTAGCGGCGGCGGCGGCGGCGGCGGCGGCAGCAGCAGCGGCGGCGGCTGCGGCGGCAGCAGCGGCGGCGGCGGCAGCAGCAGCCAGCCCAAGCGAGCCGAGCCGAGCTCGGACACGAGCATGCAAGTGCTCACCACGGCGCCCTCCCTTCCCCACAGGGACACGAGCTTGCCTTCCGAGAGCAGCAAAGTGTCCCGCTGGCTGCGGGGGGTGATTGCCGAGGTGGAGAAGCAGGACCGCGAGGCCAAGGCAAGGGAGCGCGAGACACGTCGGGCGGAGGAGAAGCGCTTGAGAGCGGATCAGAATGTGGAGCGGCAGGTGGAGCGTTGGCTGAGCACACTCATCACTCACTTGAGCAAGCGCGTTGAGCAAGCGCGTCTTTTCCAAGCGGCTCGCGCGTCAAGCCAAACGGCCGCCACCCAAGCTTCAGCGGCTCGCCCTACGGCCGCCACCCAAGCGCCGCTCCAACGGCCACGTCCGAGCCCGGGCGCACAGGTCCTATCGGCCGTTGTCGTGGCCAGTCGCTGCCTCAGCTCTGCCCCGCAGCCTGGCGACCACGTGTGTGGTCCGCTGAGCGTGCTACCGCCCCCTCCATGCTGCGTACTGCCTCCAGGCTGCATGCAGATGGCGGACTCTATGGCGGCTCCCGCCAGCGAGCCGGTGCGCGCTCCGTTGCAATGGAAGCCCACGTGGCTCCCGCCAGATGGCCAAGCGTACGTCCCGCCACATGGGCCAGAGTACAGCACGGCATGGGGGAATCGGATTGCGACTCACGTGCAAGAGCAGGGGCGAGCGAATGCGCAACATGCGCAAGCGAATGCACCTGGGCCGGCGAATGTGAGTGCTTCTCACGCCGGTGCGATGCTCGCGCAGCAAGCGCCGGGGCTGGCGCTCGCACATTGGGTTGGGCCGGCGGCTGGGCATTCGAGCTCTGCGGTGCCGATGCGACTTCCGCTCCCCGGCTTGCTCTCATCAGCCCCAAGCCAAGGGCTGCCAGGGCAGCCGACGCCAGGGAAGCAGTTGCCAGCGCAGCCGACGCCAGGGCAACCGTTGCCTTGGCAGCCGCTGCCGTGGCAGCCGCCGCCAGGACAGCCGCCGAGGCTCGAGAAGCAGCTGCGATTCAGCTGTACCAACTGCAAGACTCTGCTTCAGGCGCCTCTGCCGGAGGTGATCCGTAGCGGGCGCGTGGGAGCGATTTCTCTGGTGTGCCCCTCTTGCCGCACCACTTTGTATGTCACATGGCCCGCGGATGCCCAAATTAGGGATGCCTCGCCTTCTGCGCCTTCAACGGCGGCTTGTCCGACGGCGGCCTGCCCGGCCGCGCCGGTGGCTGTCATTCCTTCGATGGGACCTAATTGCCCTAATGACCTAATGGCTGTCATTCCTTCGATGGGACGAGTCGAGCCTGAAGCGCTCAGTGCCGGAGGCGTCACGAGTGTTGCACCTGCACAGCAGGCTGCGCAGCCCCATGGTGGGGGGGGCGCACCCGCCGCTGTCCCCAGCAGCCAGCCAGGCGGGATTGGGATCGGAGGCGGCGCGCCTGGAGGCGGCGCGCACGCGCGAGCGCATCTCCCCGAACCAGATTCGAAGTTTCCCGGTGACTCAGACTGCGGCGCTTGCAAAAATTGCCTGGACAAGCCAAAGTTTGGTGGACCGAACACGCGTCGCAAATCGTGCGAGCTCAAAGACAGTCATGCAGGGCTACTATCTATGCAGACGAGTGCAGCAGAGCAGAGCTCGGCGGACAGGGCGGCGACGCCATGGGCGACGCCCTCGGGAGTCCACGCACATGATCCTTCCACACAACCATGTGCGTGAGCGCCTCCGGCGGTCCGGTGCGGGATGCATGTGCGTTACTTTCCGGTAAGATTTCAGGTTACTGCGAAAAGCTGTCCACGCACCGGTCTCCAACACATGAATCAAGGTTCAACACACGTGGAGGTCCAGCACATGGGTACCAACCTCGAGCAGGCCTCACACATCTGGGGTTCGTACACGATTTTCTCGGGAGTGTGATTTCCGGCACGGGTCACCTCCCGTCGACTCCAGCAAGCCCCACGTGCCCTCTGAGGAGCCAGGGTACAGCCATGGCCATCGCCTCCCGTACCCGAGCCCACGTGCCCTCGTCCCTGACCATCCCTCACGACCTGCCATGCATGGCCCCACTCGCGATGCCCAAATTAGGGATGCCTCGCTCATGGCAGCCGCTCGATGCCTCGTCGATGCCTCGGTGGACGGCTGCCCCTTCCCCCTCGTATGCACGCGCGTTCTCGAGCGCGGCGCAGCATGCATGCTGACAAGCAGCCGCTCCACGTGGCAGCCGCTCCACTCACGCGAGCTGCCCGGCGTCCGCCTCCCAGTGTACCAGGCCGTCACACAGCTCTGCGAGCAACCCGAGGCACGCAGTCCCATCGAAGGTGTCAGGCGCCTCCATTGGCGACGCGTCCATCTGGCTGCTGCTCCGGCGGCGCTTCGCCGTCTGAACCTCCCAAACTTGGGCATCCCTAATTTGGGCATCCCTTATTTGGGCCTGCCTCTGCACCTCGAACTGCAGCCGTTCCTTCCAGTGGTCGAAGCCCGCGCGAAAGGCGGGAGTGAGCGCGGCGATTGCGTCCGCAAACTTGCCTATTTGCTGAAGCACGACCTCGCCGTGGCTCAGGTCCTCGCACCCTCGCTCAGAGAACCCTCGCTCAGATGGTCGCGTCGCCTTGAGCACCAGCTTCAGCCAGCACTCGCGCTTTTGAGTCGTCCAATGCCCAGCACGCATCGCTTCCACCTCGACATGGCCCTCGATCAGGAGCAGCAGGCGCACCACCTCGAGGAGCCCTGACGGCTGTCCCTCGGCGCGGCCCGCGGCCGCCTTGTGCGCTGCGTCAAAGAGCTGACGCGCCTCCTTGACGATCCTCGGGCCGAAGACCTTTGCAAGATGCTCACTGTGCTCCCACGTGAGCCTCTTCGCCTCGAAGCCCCCGGTGCCCAAGCGGCGGACAAGCGACGAGCGGGTGAGCCTCTCCTCGCCCAGCTGAAGCACGTAGGGTTGGATGCCGTCTTCGATCTCATACGTGGGCGTGGCGGAGAGGAGCCACGTCTCCTCGCCACGCACCAGCCGCCATCGATGCAGCCGCGAGCTCGCGCCGGCCGTCGATCCCGGGGTATATCTCGGGGTACCGTTGGGGAATACGCCGTCGGCCGTCACGGTCGCGGCAGCGGCTGCGGCGATGGCAGCTGCGGCCTCATGAGCTGCAGCGGCATTGGCGGCTGCAGCTGCGGCCGCATAGCTTGTGGTAGCGGCAGCAGGGCGGTGCGCCGGCGGCTGTACGGCATGGCGAAGCGCAGCCGCTGAGCAAGCAGGCGCAGCAGCGGCGACAGCAGCAGGGAGAGCAGGGGCGCTCGGCACGACGCTCGGCACGACGACTGAACCCATCGACAGACCCATTGCGCTTCGCAGATGATTCATGCTGGCCTCTGGCGAGGGCGCGGGCTCGCCTGCCTGCTTCCTTGCCGCCTCCGCCACCCGCGCCTCGGCCTCGGCCTCTCCCTCGGCATTTGGATCCAAAGGCGGGCGGCATTCGGGGCACTTCCAGTCGTCGCGCTCTCTCTTCGGGTTCTTGGGCCCTTTCTTCCCCGTGCCGCACACGCTGCAACGGGTGATGGCTGAGGGCACTTGGTTGGCTCCAGAGTCCACTCGCGAGTCGGCCGCCGCCGCCACCTCCTCCACTGCCGCCTCCGATGCAGCCTCAGAAGGCAGCACGACCG
This sequence comes from Chrysochromulina parva, assembly GCA_002887195.1. NCBI lineage: Eukaryota > Haptophyta > Prymnesiales > Chrysochromulinaceae > Chrysochromulina > Chrysochromulina parva. The sequence continues at coordinate 4,805 of PJAB01000547.1, read as the reverse complement.
GCGGCTCGGCTGATGCCCAACACGGTTGCGCTGGCGCCTGTTCCGCCTGCGCCGGCGCTGCTGATGCCCGAGACGGCGCTTCAGCTGCCGTCGGCGCCACCTCTGGCGAGCTTGCTTTGCGCTTGGCGGAGCGCCAACTGGCTGTGGCTCTCCCGCTGCCCGAGCTGGGCATCGTGGCCCCTGGTACGCTCACGGCCCCTGGTGGCAAGCTGCTGGCAATCATCTCTGCCATGGTAGCCACTCGCGCTGCCTCGATCCGCGCTTGCTCTTCGGCTTGGGCAGCGGCGTCTTCCATCGCCTCGGAGACCATGCCATGGGTGGCATCGATGGCGGGAAGTCCTGCAATAGGACCGATTGCCACCGTCTCCGGTACGTAAAGTGGCACGTGCGGCGATACCGCCGCCGCCGTGTGAGGCGATGCAGATACGTGCGGCGACATGAATGGCACAGCGGGCGACGAAGCGGGCGACGCAACGGGCGTGAGGCCCCCAGGAGGAAAGGTGCCAAAGGGAGGAAAGTTCCCAAAGTCGAGCGGGCCCTCCGAGACCTCTGTACCACCGCACAGCACGCCCTCCGCCATTGCCTCGGCAGCTGCCGCTGCCGCCGCTGCCGATGCTGCCGCTGCCGATGCTGCCGTCACCGCCTTGGGCGTCGCCACCTCCGCCGCAGGCGGCTTGGCGGCGCCGTCGGTGCCTTCCCCGTGGATACCCGTGACCGCCTCCGAAAGCAACACCTCGTCGTCGTCCTCGGCAGAGGCTATGTTGTCGGCCCCAGTGGCCCCAGTGGCCCCAGTGGCCCGAGTGGCCTCGTCCACCTCCATCGGCTCTGCCGCCCGAGATATCCCCCGAGATATCCCCCGAGATATCCCCCGAGTGGCCTCGTCCTCCACCATCGGCTCTGTCGCCGCAGGCGGCGCGGCCGCAGACTCGGCGGCCTGAGCTCGCTCCAACGTCTGAGGACAGAGGACCCAGTCGAGAATATCGTCTGGCGGCAACTCGGGCTCATCATACCGAAGGGTATTGGATGGCGGGTGGAGAGCATAAGGTACCTGAGGAGGGATGCAACCAAGGGTCATGAATGGTCATCAGAGGTCATCAGTGTGAAGAGCATAAGGTACATTGTTTGCCAGGAACGGCGGGCCGAAGCGGGTGATGAAGCGGTCGGTGCCCTCGATGTACTTCTCCACACGGGCCACCTTCCATGCAGAATCCTCGCGCATCTGCACGTTCAAGAGCCGGCCGACGAGCGAGAGGGGCGCGCTCCGCCGCAGCTGCACGCCCTCCGCCCTTCGTGCCGCTAGGCCGGCGGACTCTGGCCCGGCCGTCACAGCGGTCGCGGCGGCACGCCCCGTCTCGAGTGGCCGAACGTGCTTGCCTGCAACGCCCTGCTCCGAATCGCCGTCGTCGTAGTTGATGTCGAAGGTGCAGCCATCAGGATACACAGCGGAGATCGTACCCTTGTACCATTTCTTGTGACGAGGGTCTTCGGTCGCCATGTAGCGAGCCTCCACCCGTTGGCCAACGGCCAGAGCACTGCGGCCGCTCGATGCCGCCGACTGAGGCTGTGCTCCTGCCGCCCCTCCTGCCGTCCCTCCTGCCGTCTCCACAGCCTTCCCAGCCTCGCCCTGCATGGGCAGGACCTCCTCCTCCTCTTCCTCGTCGTCCTCCTCCTCGCCGTCCTTCTGCGGCGGCGGCGGCGCGGCCACCTCATCGGCCACATCGTCAGCCGTGAGGTCGACCGCCTCATTGGACGACGAGGCCACCGCCGCCGCTGCCGCCCTGGATGGTACCCGCCGAACCGACTGGGCAGAACCCTTTGGCTGCTCCGGCGCGCCCGCGGGCGCCGGCGCGCCCGCCGCCTCACGCACGGTGCGCAACTTTTGCAATGCGTCGTTGCAGAGGTCGCGCAGCCTCTCGACGTCATGTTGGAGCTCCTCCATCGACATCACAACCTCGATCGGCCTGGAGGTACGCTTGCGCCCAGCCACGCCGCCAAAGGCCGCAGTCGCCGTCGCTGTGCCAGTGTCGGCGTGGCTCTTGGGCGCCGGGCTCGTCGGGTCGATGAGGAAGCGCCAGCGCGTGTGCACAAAGTGGAGAAGCTCGATGCGCTTGTCGCCGTCATCGTACACGACGACATGTGCCTCGTCCGCCGGCTTATACGCCCTCACCGTGCCGTTGTACCAGCGCTTGTCTTCCTCCCAGTACACTGTCACGCGCCGGCCGACGATCTCGGCTCCATGGCCGTATGTAAGCTCACACTGGTCGCATCGAACCTTCCACTCGCAGAGTCCCGTCGATGGGTTGAAGATGGAAGCTACCTCGGCGTCGGTGGGCGTGCGCAGCGCCGCAGACGCGGCGGCGGAGTCGGCGGCGGGCAAGTGATGACCCTGAGGCGCTCCCGCATGGGCGACGGCCGGCGCGGGAGCGGCACTCGCGTCCGCCCGGGCGGGGGGGACAGAGGCCGGGGGGGCAGAGGCGGGGGCAGAGGCGGGGGCAGAGGCGGGGGCGGGGGCCGGGGGAGGTTTGAAGAGGAGGGTCTCCAGTTGCACTCTCGAATTGAGCTTGTTGCCCCCCGGCGGCCGCACACACATGTCCACATTATTGCCGTTCTTGCGAGGCTGACCGTCGATGTGCCAACCCGCTTGCGGTGTACCCTCTGAGAAGGTGAAGCGCTGAGCCTCGCCCGTCTCTCTAACCCTCTGGCGAATCGAGTCAAACTTGGCGACGATCGCATCCTTGTCAGCCTCTGACAGCTCACCTGCCACCGTGTCCGACCCCGCTTTCGCCATCGGTGGGTCGGAGTCGATGCGGGCAGCCTTCGCGGGGCGTGCAGTCGACGCCTCTACCTCGTCCACCGCCCGCCCCTCCTCTGCCTCCCCTACCGCCCCTACCGCTTCGGTGGGTGCCTCATCTCTGACCTGGCGAGCGCGCGCTGACTCGCGCTGCCTTTGGCGCTCCTCTCGAGCCTTCCGCGCCTCCTCATCCCTTCGATGCTCGTCCACCTTGGCCTGGGCTTGGAGGAATTCCTTCTGTAGCCTCGCCACCTCCGCCTCCGCCAGACGCACCGCCTTCTCGCGCTCGTTCGCCTCTCTGGACGCCTGCTTGTTTTGGCTCGCCTTGCGCTGCTGCTCCTGCAGCCTCGCCGACGCCTCCGCTGCCGCCGCATTCGTCGCCCCGTACACCGGCTGCTGCTGCCGAGGTACGTTCGCTGAGGCGGAACGCGCGCTCGAGGCAGAGGGCGCCGCACCGGCACCCATTCTGGCGCCGGCACCGAGCGGAGCACCGGCAGCGGGTGACGCACCGGCGGTGAAGTTCTTGCTCTGCGTCCTTTCTCGCGCCGGAAGCCCGGGTGACACCGTGGCGGCGGGCCGAGCTGTGGAAGGGGCTGTGGCAGGTGCAGCGGCGGCGGCGGTGGCTTGCTTGGCAGCGTATGAGGCGCCAGGGCGGCTCGCGTCGTTCGTGAAGCCGCTGGGCACCGGCCTCGCAGATGCCCAGCCGCTAGTGTGGCCGTTGCTGCTGGATGTGCCGCACGTGCCGGGCGGGCGAGAAGCCCCGCTCGCGGGGGGGCGAGAAGTCTGCGGCGCAGACTTCTTGAGCTCTTCGAAAGCGCTCTTGACGATGGGGAAGGCGGTGTTCGAGAGCTCGTGGTGCGTCTTGTCGGGGTGAATTTCTTTCACGAGGTTGAAGTAGTGCTTTTTGACGTCTGCTTCCCCTTGCAAAGGTCCCTTGATCCCAAGAACCATGAGGCACATCTGCCGGCGGTTCAAACCTTCGCGCTTCCACACCTCGACGATGTAACGCATCTTTGTGATGGTCTCATCCGAGGCCATGGGTTTCAGCGCGAGGGAGACGGCAGTGCGCCCGACCAAGCTCTGTTCGCACGCGTGCTCTCTCGCAATCGCGCTGCAACGCGCTCGCGCGCGCACGCAAGTCCCCACGAATGTTGACAATTTTGAGGTCGAGCCTATTTTGGGAATGCGACGTGTTTGTGATGCCGCTCAATCACCAATCAGTCATCGATGAAACACCGAATGGCGTCGAAAAGGACCGAGATTGCCATCGCAATCGCGCCCGGCCCACGTGGGTCCGCACGTGGCCGGGGACGGCCGCCAGGTGTCGGCCTCCCTCATCCGCCGTGCAGGAGCGCATCCTTCGCGGCCACCTTTCATGGGTATAGGCTCCTCCTCGCAACGTTTTGACGAGGCCAAGGAGCGCCAATGGTCGGCCGACATAGCCGAAATGAGGGTTCGCGTTGCCGCCTTGGATGCAGAGACAGACCACGAACGCTGGAACTTGCTGCTCAAATCTTTCGTAGCACTTGATCCAGACCTCAAGAATAGCAGCAAGAGCGTCTTCATACGACACCATCCAAATTTTGCACTCTGCTCACACGAGCAGAGTCCCGTCGAGCCCTTTGAGCACTTCTGTGGGATCGCTCAAGGTCGAAGCCGAAAGGGGTCGCTATCACACTGGAATGCATTGCTGCCGTCCCTCTTCATCATCGGCAGCGTCAAGGCAGGCTCGACATCGTTGTGGTCGCATCTCGTAGATGCAACGGGCCGAGCCATCCTACCGGGCAGGCTCACGAGCAAGGGCGACATCTCTCGCAAGGAGAAGGACTTCTTCGGTGATCCCAACATGTGGCGAAGAGGTCGGCACTTTTATGATAGGATCTGGCCACAGTGCCCTCGCCGGACTTCGGCGCCATCGATCGCAATCGACGCCACGCCTGCATACCATGTGTGGCACGACGCGCCGAAGAACATGGTGACCTACTTTGGCGTGGCACCTTCGAGACACCTCCGC
>PJAB01000546.1:0-24197 GCA_002887195.1 Chrysochromulina parva | reverse complement strand
CAGCTCGTGTGGGCACTCAACGTGGCCATCTCGGTGATGGCCATTGAGGTGCAGGTGCGCCCGTTCCGGCGCCTCGTCGACTGCTACTCTTCGCTCATCTCGTCACTTGCGATCATCTTCTCGCTGATCATGTGCATCGTGCTGCGCTGCTCGGCGCTAGTCGAGGACCTTCGCGAGTCCGACGTGCAGGAGAGCCTCTGGCAATTTCTCGAGTTCGACCTCGGCCAGACCACGGCCATCCTCTTCGCCGCCGCGATCGCCGTCTTCGCCATCTCGATCAGCCTCATGTTCTACAACGTCTCGAAGAACAAGTCTCTTCCGCGCGTGATGCACCAGCACTCAAAGCTTGACGCGAAGCTGCTCCGGCTCGTCGAGGGGCAGCGCCACCACCTCTTCCTCTCGCACGTATGGAAGACAGGCCAGGACCAGGCGCGCGTGATCAAGCAGCTGCTCAAGGAGGTGTTGCCCGGCATCCGCATCTTCCTCGACGTGGACGACCTGACGGACCTCTCGTTGCTCGAGCACGAGATTTCGGCCTCCGCCAAGGTGCTCGTCTTCATCTCGCAAGGCTACTTTGAGTCGAAGAACTGCCTTCGTGAGCTCGTGCATGCCATCAAGCTCGAGGATGAGGTAGAGCCCGAGCTCGCCAAGGCGCGCGCCTCTGTGCGGGAGCGCGCCGAAGCCAAAGCCAAGGCGACGGCGAAGGCCCGGTCCTCGGAGGCAAAAGCCGGCGCCGTCGCGAACGACGAGGGCGACGACGACGCCGACGAGGGTGACGCCAAGGCGGAAGAGAGATTCAGCCGCATCTTCTTCGTGTGCGAGAGTGAGCAGATCCACGGCAAGCTCACCGAGAGCCAGGCGATGGCCGAGCTCGACCGCTCGTACCAGTGGGGCAAGGAGCTGTGGAAGAAGCACCTCAAGGACGAGGAGGAGCGCAAGGCGACCATGTCGGCACGCCTCTTGGGCGAAACGACCGCTCGGGCCGAGAGCAGATGGGCGGACTGGCCGCTGCCCTACCAGGATACACGCAGGGATCGCGAGCAGTACATGCACATCCGCTCGGTCGTGCTCAAAAAGGTGCGCAAGGGTATCTTGTGGCACCGCATCAAGGACTTCCAGCAACTCACCCTCGTCGAGGTGGCCGAGCACCTGATCCAGGTCCAGCCGGGCGACCCCCCTTGCATCCCGGGCGGGCCACTCGACGAAAAGGTGGCGCTGCCCCAGTACGTGCCTGCCGACGGCTTCCACATCTACGTGTCGCCCTCGAACGCGGGGGCGCTCGACTTTGTTTACGACGAGCTGCGCCACCGGTTCAAGGGCAATCTCAAGATTGCGTACTCGCAAGAGGCCATCAAGGAACACATCGAGTATGAGGCTGCTCTGCGCGACCGCAAGGTCGATGCCGACGCAGGCGGCGCGAGCGACGATGCCGGCGAGGTCGGCAACGACGGTGAGGGCGGAAGGCCATCGCGATGGTCATTCCTCGGTAAGCGCGGGAAGACCAGCCACAACGTCGGCAAGGGGAGCCCCGCGCGGCCAAGGGCCGGCTCGGGCGAGCTCTCTTGGTGGGGATCTTCCAGACGTGGGCACAGCCCGAAACGCGCAGACTCGGAGCGCCGGTCCAGCCCGCATCACGCCACCGCGCACAGCCGCGCGATGGGCGCCGCCGAGGTGCCAGCGCGCGCGACGCTGCCGAGGCTCGATGTGTCTTCGAGCCGAGGTGGCAGCGCCGGCGTGCCGATGACTGAGCACCACCAGACGACAGGTGCATGCATCTTCTTGCTCTACCTAGACGGACGCACGTGGACCTCGGAGAATTCGCACGAGCTCTGGATCGAGATCGAGGCGCAGCTCTCGGCGATCCAGGGCAAGACGGGGGTGCAGCCCGCCATTCTGCTGCTGCATGAGCGCGACGAGCTCCACCACCAGGCGGTCGACTTCGAGACCTTCTTCGCTACGACGCCGCCCGAGCTCATCAAGATGGGGCTGTACCAGACGATTGCCGAGCCGCTCTACGCGGGCCAGTACCGGCGCCGCTCGCTGCGCAAGGTAGCCGAGCGCCTTGTTGAGCTGCTGCAAGAACCAGCCACGTTTCAGGACCAGGTGCGCTGGTCGTTGCTCAAAAAGGAGGACGCCAAAAGGGCGGGTGGCGCGCTGCCGGGCGGCGCCGCGCGCGACCGAAGCACCTTTGGCACCTTTGGCGGCGTGGGCGAGAACTTCGCGGGCATCGACGGCGTGCCGCCCAGCAACTTCCGCCTCATGGACATGCTCATCTTTGATCCCATAGACAAGCTGGACAATGACCCGGATCCGGACCGGTTGGTGCTCTCTCCGATGGTCGAGCTCGCTCAAGAGGCAGTGCGCGGGTACGCGGCGCGGCAGGGGGGGGTGCGGCGTAATCTGCACGTGGGCGCCTTCAGCAAGAAAGACGAGCAGAAACGCCTCACGATCCGACGGGGCAGAAAAGGGTCCATGCTTTCAGAGACCGACCAAACGACCGACCACATGGATTCTTTTGCCATGCCCCGTGTCTTCGTGGGCGGCGTCGAGCGCCGTGTGCTCTGGTTTCGTCGGGTGGAACGCACGCAAGAGGAGCGCGACCTCACTGCGGTGATGAACTGGGGGTCCCGCGTGGTGCGTGGTGAGGAGCGCGACCTCATTGTGCAGCAGAAGGGGGCGAAGGACATCGAGAAGCGCATGTGGCGCGAGTGGCGCCCTCCCGAGATGGAGAACGCGCTCATCGTAAAGGTGGACGAGCAGGTAGGGGGCACGATCCACGTCGTCCGAGAGCCGCGCCCTGGCGAGCTTAATGCGACCCCCTGGGGCATGGTGGGCTCTGGTACCGTAAGGGCGGGGTCTGGCGCCATCCTGGGCACTTCAAGGTCGGGGTATGGCGCCATCCCGGGCACTTCAAGGGCGGGGTATGGCACCATCCCGGGCACTTCAAGGGCGGGGTATGGCGCCATCTCGCGTGAGCCTACCCTTACCTGTCGAGGCAATATTGGCGGCTCCACCTCTCGCGAGGGCAAGATCCGCGACATGTTTGACAACCCAGAGCGAGAGGGGACGCCGGTCAATATACTGCTCCAAAGCATCGGGGGGGATGGATTTGCTAAGCGCGGCGACCGCGGCGTGCGCACCGCTTTCGATCGCGTCGCCAACGCACTGTTGCAATGCAGCGTCGAGGTCGTCAAGGAACCCGCGCCAGATGAAATCGCGCGGCCGATCACGCGCGATGTGATCGCGAGCCTCTCGGGAGCTCCGCCCACCGAGATCCCTCTGAGCATCATCTCCGAGATTCGCCGAGCTCGCCATCTTTGGCGCGTCAAGCGCGAGGTGGGCGCGTCAGTGTGTGAGGAACTCCCGCCGTCCGACAGGCGGTCGTTTAACAGGCGGCCGGCCGACTTGTCCAGTATGGTGCACTCCACCGAGACCGAACGCGTCAAGCCGCAGACCGAGCGTCATAAGAGCCTTCACTTTCGGAGCAAGTTAGAGAAGGGGCTGGGGCATGTGTCGTCACCCGCGTCAAGTCCGCCCCTCGATGAGTCGTCACCCGCGTCAAGTCCGCCACTCGACAAGCGCCCCCCGCAAAGGCGGGCGTGCTTCAGCGACCGCGAGCATGGGACGCCGCCGACCGACGCGCCCGGCACCAGCTGTGAACGCCCAGGTGTGAATCGCTCCCCGCCAGGACGCGAGGGACGCCTCCTCAAGCCCAAAGCGCGCTCGCCGAATCCCAAGCCGATCTCCAGCCGATCTCAACTGGAGCCGCGCAACTCGAGCCACGAGGAAGCCGTGCTGACGCACGAATCGGGCGCCGTGTCGAAGCCCACGCGCCAGCGCTCTGAGCAGAGCAGAGGTCGTCCCGCGGCTGAGGGAGCCAAGGTGCTCGCCGAGGCGCCCAAGGTGCTCCTCGAGGCGCTCCGCGAGGACGTGCCCATGACAGCGCTCCACGAGGAGGTGCCCATGACAGCGCTCCACGAGGACGTGCCCATGACAGCGCTCCGCGAGGAGGAGGTTGAGAAGGAGCTCTCGCCGAGTCTGGGCGACTAGCGCACTGCGACAGGCACACCGCCGTCATCGCCTTTGGGCACGACCTCCCACCCAGCTAAGCAAACTGATGTCGCGCCCAGCGGTGACGGCATTAGCGCCTTCCTTTTGTTAGCCACGGCTCTGCTGAGCGAGGTTTTTTTACAGCTGCGTCTCCGTCTCCGTCTCCGTCCATGGGCGACGCCGTGCAACTGACCATCGCCGAGGAAGCCGAGACCGACGACGCCAAGAACCAGGACGCCGCCGCCAACGCTTCGCCCGTCAGCCGTCCCCCAAGAAGCGGATGTGCTCGTGGAACGGTGGAAAGAGAGACGCATGCGAGCGCTGTCATGGGCACCTCCTCGAGGAGCGCTGTCATGGGCACCTCAGAGACGCATGCGAGCGCCAATGCCAAGACGGCGGCACTGCCACCGCCACCGGCGGCCCGCTCTGGCAGTTCTAAGGACCTGAGCAAGTCGAAGGACTCCATACCGAAGCCGATCGTGTGAGGCATGCACGACAGAGAAGGCCCTTGCCTCCATGGAAACCATGCCCAGATGAGCGCCGGCGTCGCCGACGTCATGACGAACGAACATTGTTGATCGCGCACGCTCACCGCGGACCCGACGGAGGCGTTACAACATAGTTACAAGAAGACCCCCGCCCTGCGCATACAGTTGTAGGTTTGGGTTGGAGTTCAAGTTACTACATAAACAACAGACAACCTAACGGAAGCCTCTACTTGAACTTGAACTTGAACTTGAACTTGAACTTGAACTTGAACTTGGGTTGGATTGACCAATTTTGAGAGGGTCTTGGAAATTTCCCGTATCCGAAGCCAAATTGACGGAACCGTGCACCCTGCAAGGACGATTCGTGGACGGTCGGTGAAAGCAGTCGGTGACCTCACTAGGGCGCGCGCCTTTTGCGCCCGCATCAAGTGCGACCCGGCTGGACTGAGGCATCTGTGCGGTTCTCCAGTCACATCAATGTGGAGATGCTGCTCTGAGTTTTCGAGTTTGCAGCTGGCTGTTGAGCTGCTCAGCAACTTCGTCTGCTCCTTGTTGATCGTCCTCACTAACGTAGGATGCGGTATCATCATGTTTGGACCCGATTCGCCGCACGTTGGGGCAGGCATCCTATTCTGCCTGCTTTCAAGTGTATGCTGTCCCTTGCCCTATGCGCTGCTGCGAGGGCGATCGCCATCGGTCTTTTTGGCAGATGCGTTCGTCATGTCGCTCATCGGGCTCTTTGCGACCGACATTCAGCGTTCTCATCCGGACGCTGCTTTCGGCACGGTAATCATTGCCACCATAGTTACCAGCCAGTTGCTTATGCTCACCACCTTGGTGGCTGGGGTAGTCCCGACTGCAGCGCGCCTAGTACAATTTGTGCCACTGCCAGTCCGATGTGGCTACCTCGCCGCCTCTGGTTTCGTGATGCTGGATTCCGCGGTGAAGATGACGACATCGTGCCGAGTCACCGCTATAGGCTGCCTCTTTACCACTATGCCCATTGATAGGTGGCGCTCCGCCATCTCGATCGCCCTTGGCACGACCTTTTACGCGTCCAAGCACTTGGCACCGCAGATTCTCCCTTGTTCACTTGGCACCTCAGGTGCTCGCTTGTTCAACGCTCTACTGGTTCCGGTCAGTATCGTTGTGGCGAGCATCATCTGCGCATGCATTCTCGTCTCCGACGCCGGCGAGCAGGTGCTTGACGGATGGACGATCCGGGTGCCAGATTCCGCTACTGTACTCTCCCTGCCCGCCGCCTTCGCCACCTTTCAAGTTGAATGGCAGTTGGCAGTGGTCAGCGGGTTCAAGATCTTTCTTGCCTCCGCCATTCCAGTCAACATCGGGAAGCTATTCTGTGTGGGCACGCGGGCCTCCAAGTTGCAGATTCGTTTGCCTTACTCGGAGTACCCAGCCGAGATGATCAAGCAGGCTCTCGCCCAGACGCTCTCGGTGGTGCCTGCCGGCCAGTCGCTGGCCGCCGTCGTAACGGCTTTCGAGATGGGGGGTCGCTTTCGCTCGCATCTCCCCGCCATCGGCGTTGCTCTCGCCAACGTCATCATGCTCTGTGGAGGCCTCGAGCTCCTCAAGCTGCTGCCGACATTCTTGTTCGCGGCTCTGGTCGTGAACACGAGCTGCTTGTTTCTCGTGGATGAGATTGTGTACGCGTACCGACAGTTTAGACGCCGCGAGTTCGCGCTCGTCCTCCTCCACGTGGTCATTGCTGCTGCGTATGGCATGCTTGAGGCCATCATAGCTGGTCTGTTGCTCACGGGCATGATCTTCGTCGTCGAGTACTCGAGGCCGGTTCACTCGGGGGTACAAGCGACCTCGACGGTAGGCCAAGAACGCTCGCGTGTCGTGCGCTCCGCTGCCGAAGTCGAGCATCTTGAACGTGCGAGCAGCTCGCGCACGCTCATCATCCATTTGAGAGGGGATCTGTTCTTTGGCTCGGTTCCCCATGTGGTTGAGGTCCTCCGCCGGTGGGACGACCTGACGGGGTCCGATGCGCCAAAAGAAGATGGGGCACATACCGCAATGAGTGCAACGGATGTCGAAAGCAAGGGTGTCAAAAGCGAGCCCTTTGCAGTGTCGGGAGACCTGACCGGGAGCTTGAGTGCAAGTGAACCCCGCATGGTGCTCTTCGATTGCTCTTTTTGCACAGGCATCGACTCCTCCGCCGCTGCATCTCTCGCCGAGGCCATTGGTGCGATGAACCCCGAGGTGCAGGCCATGTTTGCCTGCGCTTGCGAGGACGTCCTCGTGCCAATGACCAATGCCTGCCGTGGCCGCGCAAAACTGACGTCCCACTCTACCCTCGACCTGGCACTCGAAAGATGCGAGGAGTTGCTTCTCAAGGGGCATGCAATCAGCCCGAATAGTAGCCCGGCGGCACAGCGCCCTCGCGGTCATGGGTTCACCCCTCAAGATGAGGCTGACGGGAGAGGAGAGCTGTGTACGGAAACGAGCGCGGAAGAAACCATCTCCAGCCGCACGGCGACTTTGGACACCGCCCTCATGAGTGATCAACTAGTGGACGACAGCTCTCGCTCAATGTTTGTGGTCTTCACCCCGGATGACTCGCGCTACAATACTGAAGAACGCCAGCGCGCATTTGCTCGTCTGGACTCGCTCTGCGTGCGTGTGCATGGGGTTGTTGGCATGGCAGAGTTTGTTCGAATGATGGATATCGTCCTCACTCCGCCGTTCACAGCCCTCAACTTTGTCAAGGAGCAAAGCCCCCTAGAAGGCAATCCAGCCAAAGATTGCCACGCCATAGAGCCCTTCAGCATCCTCCGGACGTCGGCACCACCTGTCGACGCGTACGTGTACGTGCTGCTGTCGGGCTACGTCACAGAGAAGCTGATCCAGCGGTCGAACTCTCGAGGCGAGCGGCAACGCGCCGACCGGGTCGCCAAACTACGACCAGGGGCAGTCTTGGGAGCCGCCTCGTTTGAAACCTTCTTGATGGAGTCACGCCAGCAGCATCACAGCCAACGGCTTTGGTCGAAAGTATCCCTTCACCTCTCCGTTGTCGGCGTCACTGATACATTCTGCCTGCTGGCGCGGTTTCCTGCAAGCCGCTACGCTCGCATGGAAAGTGAGAATCCCGCGATGGCTCTCAAGCTCATGCGGCTCATCGCACGTTCGAGTCTCGACCGCTTGGGTGACATGATGAACGAAGCAGTTGCGACTGATCGGTTCCGCACCGGCGTCTCGCCAACATCCAAGCATGAGGGTCTTGAGAGATGGCTACCAGCGCCGACCAATACGGTTGAGGTCGGATCTCCCTCTTTCGCTGCCGCAAATGACCCATGTGACCCACCGACATGCGACATCGACGGTAGGCCATGTGACGCACGTGCCATCGCGGGCCCGATTGCACGCACCAGATCAAGCCCGCAATGCAATCGCCGATGCGAACTACCTTCCCTAAGCGTTGGCGCCGAAGCTCCTATGTCAGCCATGGACGACGTGAGCATGAAACATGGTAGGCCCAGAGAGAGCTCAGAGCTCCAGCCATCGCGATCTTTAGACACACTCCGTCACGCAGACTCGAACGTTCCATCCACTGTGCCCCTTCCACAAGCAGTCCCCAAACGGCTCCCTACCCCCTCTTGCTCTGCCCAAGCTTTCTCGACCCGCACCGGCGCTCGGAGTCGCGCGTCTCGCCCCGTCTCTCACTTTCTTCGCCTGCCGGAGGAGGGCGACGGATCTTCTTCGGACGAGGATGGGCATGAGTTTGCAAGCGCCGCTGCGCAAGGTGGCCCGCGCTCGTTTTTCCGCTTAGCGAGCCTACCCGAGAGCAACGTGTGACCTCCCGATCCGTCCTCACGCGGTCAATGCACGCACGGCACACGTATCTAGGTTCCAGCTTTTGCGGTTCTGGAAGCCAAGTGCAAGGAAGAAGATAGAAGTGGCATGGTTGTGAGTCCCAGCGCTCCTGTACAATGGCTTTGCTAGTGCCTTGGTGTCTGTCACACGGCGCCACACTCAGCTACACACACTGTTTGTGTCATTCTCGCGGATGTATGTTGTATCCTGAAGGACACAGGCTGTCACTCTATATAGTGTAACGAAATCGGCTAGCCGCACCGGTCGTCATTGTGCGATTGTTAGTGCGAGAGTCTTGTGTCAGTGTGCGAACGGTGTGTCCCGGCGGGTTTCAGTTCTTGAAGAAGCCTTCTTGAGGCGGTCCGCGGCCGGTCGCGTCTCCGGTGCTTATAAACTTTCCCCGGGCGAGCAGGAGCCACGAGGAGGCAGGACCGCGACGCGCGCGCGGCGCGCGGAGGCGTGACGAAATCGAAAACAGATAAATAAGGCAAACGAAAGGCTCGCATAGTCCATAGACCGACCCAGCTGTGACCCTGTGACCTACCTTACTCTGCTTCTCGCACCCACGCCGCGCATCGCACCACTCTCTACAACTGCATAACGTTGTGCAGTTAGTGTGCAGGGCAGCTCCAGCTGGCGCGCGCGATCACGGCACGGGGCCCATGCGGCACAGCCTCTGGCCCTCCGCCCGTCCCCCCGAATAGCGAAGCGAGCTCCAAGCTCACTTCGCACCCCACACACTAGCCCCCTCGCCTCTCCGCTTTCAATGTGCGCTCTCTCCCAGCATGCTGCCGCCGCCCAATTGCAAAATCGAGCTTGCCATGCTGATGCTCTCTTTGTCCTTTTTCCTCCAGATTCGCATGGAACCTCGGCGCGGCACTAAACGGCTCACAGCATTTTTCGACACGGGATGCCACACTCACATCTGTGCCACGTATGGGAGCACATTACTCACGTTTGCGACTGCGCGGATGCGGCGTGAGTGCGTGCTGAAGTTCCGTTCCGACTCAATCGTTGGAGCCGTGCGATAATCACCCCGATCCGAGGGGCGAGGCTCCACAGGCGAGCGGGTAGCCATGCTAGCCTCGGCGGGGGGCGGCCCGCCCTCGCATTGTGCATGCATTAACGAGGCGCTGGCCTCAGGAGGTATCGAGGGATGATGAGCGACCGTCTTCACGACCGGCTCGCGCCAATTAGTATCGGATGGCTCGGTAGTATGGAACGACTTGTCAAGTCTGCTTTCATCTGCGCCCTCACCCTTGTGCATGACGATCGCCCGCCGCTTGCGACGATCGCGCCAGCAGCAGGCCAGCAGAATTGCACATGTGCATGCCAATAGGCATACCAATAGGCAGCATAGGATCAACAGCACAACGTAAGGAACCTCCCCCGTCGGAGTGGTGGGGGGGTCGGACGGCGATGGTGGAGATGAGGGGGGGTCGGGTGGCGACGGGGGCCACGGCGGTGCGGATGGCAGCGGAGACGGTGGCGGCAGCGCGGGCGGGGGCGAGGGCGGGGGAGGCGAAGGTGGTGGTGGTGATCGCGGTGGTCCAGGAGGTGGAGAGGGTGGCGGTGGAGAGGGTGGTGAGGATGGTCGTGGCGGCGACGGCGGCGGACTTGGTGGCGGGGGCGATGGTGGTGGCCGAGGGGGGATCGACGGTGAAGGAGGCGAGCACGGTGGCACTGGCGGCGAGGGCTCCGGCGTCTGCGGACTTGGTGGTGGAGGTGGTCTTGGGTTTGGTGGCGGAGGCGGGCTCGGATCTGGTGATGGTGGTGGGAGCGCTGGTGGTGGTGGTGGTGGTCTTGACGGAGGCGACGCAGGAGGGAACGGAGGCAAAGGGGGTGGAATCGGCGGCGGAGGAGAGGGAGGAGGCTTTGGCGGCGGCGACGGCGGAGGTGGAGATGGCGGAGGGAACGGCGGCGGAGATGGAAGGGGCGACGGTGGTGAGGGTGGTGAGGATGGAGGAGGCCTCGGGCTCGGAGGAGGCGGAGAGGGCGACGGCGGGGGTGGCGAGGGCGACGGCGGGGGCGGCGAAGGTGGAGCAGTCGGCGACGGTGGTGCAGCCGGCGGCGGACGCGAGGGCGGCTTCGGTGGAGGCGGCGAGGGCGAGGGCGGAGGCGGCAATGGTGGCGAAGGTGGAGGAAACGGCGGCGGCGATGGTGGTGGCGAGGGTGGCGGCGGCTCGGGCGGTGGCGACGGCGGCGGCGACGGCGACTGCGAGGGAGGCGGCAACGGAGGCGGCCTGGGCTGCGGCGACGGCGGCGGCGACGGAGGCGGGGGCTTGGGCGGCGGCGACGGAGGCGGGGGCGAAGGTGAGGTGGGAGGGGTGCAAGCTGCAGTCTCGTGCTTCATGAGCTGATTGACGTAGCTCGCGTAGGCGGGTACCGATCGAGTGTTGGCAAAACGTGCGTCCACAGACACGCACAACATCCGGCGGGTGGCCCCGCCAGGCCAGCCACTGGTCGTTGTACCCCCGGTGTTGTGGTGATATGCTCCGTTTGAGTCCAGCTGACAGCCGAGAAGACCTTGGAGCGAACTGTCCAGCACTGTAGTTGAGTTCGAGGTTGAATCCATGGTCGCAACCTCCTCGCAAAAAGCAACGCCCGCACCGAGAGACTGACTCATCGGGCAGAAGCCCGGCGTTGTGCACGTGCGGTGGCAAATCACGCCCTGCAATGCAAGGTTTGGACAGCTTGCCGTGGCAAGAGCTGAAGTCCATCCAGCCGGGTTGGTAGATGGCCCTGGCTGCAGCTCAAAGCAGAGACCCGCGGCGTTTTTGGTAGCACAGCTGATAGCCACAGCCCCAGGGCACATCATAAAGGCAACGAAGACGACAATACGTCGTACGACGACAAGGTTCAAGATTTCGGATTCCATTGTGCTCTGGCTGGGAGCCCGACGTGGTGAGATGAAACGGTTTCGGGCACTTGGAAAGCATGCAAACCAAGAGTCTTGAGAATCGGAAAGCGAAGTGCTGAAGTCTAGTCAAGCAAACCAAGTTCAAGTTCAAGTTCAAGTTCAAGTTCAAGTTCAACTCTCTCTATTCTCTTCGATCTCTTTCGATCTCTATCACTGTACTCCGAGGGCACGCAGGCTAGCACCCTGTGGCGTGTCTCCTCATGGTCTCCTTCCTGCTCGTGCTCCTTCCGTTGTGTCTCATCATCTCCGTCGACTCTCACCCCTTGCTCTCACCTCCACTGCTAGCCTCGAGAGCACATTCGATAGGCTTCCTTTAGGTTGTCTGTTGTTTATGAAGTACCGGTAACTTGAACTTGCAAACCACACGGCAACGCCTTTTGAGAACTCCGCGACCGCCCGCGCGCGAGCGAGGCCGAGTCCGCCGATGTCGGCGTGGCGACCATTGCGTGGCGATCAAGCATTCTTTGCGGGGCTCGCCTTTTGTAGGCTCGCCGCTCATCAAGCATCCTCGTTGACCGCCTAAAAGGCGAGTCCCGCAAAGAAAGCCGAGCTAGAGTGGGGGACAGATCTCTGGGGGGGGGTCGTGAAAACATGCTCGCATCTCGAAGTAAAAGATTCTCCTCCTTCTTGAAGCCCCCCGCGATCTCGTCTCGCTCGTGATCAAACCAAGGTGCGGCCGCGATATGCCTCGCGAGCGGCGAGCTTCCATCCGCACGCGCACGGCAATGCAGGCCATACCAAAGCCCAACGATGGCTCCAATCAGCTCTCCATGTCTCACTGCTGCGCTCTGAGCAATCGCCGCTCGCGCTGCTCATCGCATGTTCTCGCACGGTGTACCCGCGCAGACACCTCCCAAACAAAATGCTGTACAAGACCCTTCAGTTCGCGTGCGTCGCCGGCGCTGCCTCCTTCACCCTCCCGACCGCCCACGTTGGCTCGAGCCAGGTGTCGCGCACCTCGGTTGTGGAGATGAAGAAGAAGTCGGTGCGTGCGCTGCGCAAGAAACCGTGCCCTGCCTGCCTGCCTGCCTACTTGCTCATGCTCGGCCTGCCACTCTGCCTGTGTGCGTGCATGCGCTCTCCGTGCTGACGGCAACGCTGCCTGTCTGGCCTGTCTGCCTGCCTGCGTTCCTGTTTGCCTGGCCGTCTGGCCGACCTGCCTGTGTGCGTGCATGCGCTCTCCGTGCTTACGACGTGCCATGGATTGTGGCGACTTTGGACGCAGGTCGGCGCCCTCACCGAGGCTGACCTCAAGGGCAAGCGTGTGCTCGTGCGCTGCGACCTCAACGTGCCGCTCGACGGCAAGACGATCACCGACGACACGCGCATCCGCGCGTCGGTGCCCACCGTCAAGTACCTCGTGGAGAAGGGCGCGAAGGTGCTCCTCACGTCCCACCTTGGCCGCCCCAAGGATGGCCCCGAGGACAAGTTCTCGCTCGGCCCGGTCGCGCCGCGCATGGCGGAGCTGCTCGGCAAGCCGGTCAGGATGGCGCCCGACTGCATCGGCGATGCAGTCAAGAAGTGCGTGGACGAGATGCAGAACGGCGATGTGCTGCTCCTCGAGAACTCGCGCTTCTACAAGGAGGAGGAGAAGAACAAGCCCGAGTTCGCCGAGAAGCTCGCGTCCAACGCCGACCTCTTCGTCAACGACGCGTTCGGCACCGCGCACCGCGCCCACGCCTCGACTGAGGGCGTGACCAAGTACCTGAAGACCTCGGTCGCCGGCTTCCTGCTGCAGAAGGAGCTCGACTACCTGGACGGTGCTGTCTCGGAGCCCAAGCGCCCCTTCGCGGCCATCGTCGGTGGCTCCAAGGTTTCGTCAAAGATTGGCGTGATCGAGTCGCTCATGACCAAGGTCGACAAGATCGTCATTGGCGGCGGCATGGTCTTCACCTTCCTCAAGGCGCGCGGCCTCGAGACTGGCGCCTCGCTCGTCGAGATGGACCAGCTCGAGCTCGCCACCAAGCTCGAGAAGATGGCCAAGGAGAAGGGCATTGACTTCATCCTCCCCTCGGACGTCGTCATTGCCGACAAGTTCGCGGCGGATGCGGCCACTCAGATCGTCAAGGTGAACGCGATCCCCGAGGGCTGGATGGGCCTCGACAACGGCCCCCAGGCCACCAAGGAGATCATTGAAAAGCTCTCGGACTGCAAGACCGTCATCTGGAACGGCCCGATGGGTGTGTTCGAGTTCGACGCCTTCTCCAAGGGCACCTACGACGTTGCCGAGGCCCTCGCCAAGCTGACCGGCACGGGCTGCACCACCATCATCGGTGGCGGTGACTCCGTCGCTGCGGTCGAGAAAGCTGGCCTCGCCGACAAGATGTCGCACATCTCCACCGGCGGTGGCGCCTCGCTCGAGCTTCTCGAGGGCAAGGTGCTGCCCGGTGTCGCCGCGCTCCAGGAGGCCTAAGCGGCCTCCGCTGACGGCTCAGATATGGCGCGCGAATGCCTCGTCGGCCCAGTGGCCCTCTCTTTTTTGGCGCGGCGCCGCCCTAGCATGGAGGTCCCACGGACGGGGGTGCGGTATGATGCTGGGCGGGGATGCACACGTCCTATCTAGAAACCATACATACATACATATATATATATATATATATACCTACCACACAGCTCAGAGAGTGCTGAGCGAACGAAGTGACCGCCGCGGGGATCGGTCGCCGGAGACGTACTGCCGGCGGCGTCCCCCGCGTGAGCCGCAGCGCGTTACGACGTAAATCGTAATCTCGTACCAACGCTCAGGCGGGGAAACCGAATTCGCTGAAGCCTTAACGCGCCCGGTTTCAATTTGCGTTCTATCGTGCTGGCTGTGCTGCCCCCGGGTGACAACGGGGGCCCTCGGCTGCGGCGCTTTCCGCGTTACTTTCCGCGTGTATGCCACCCCTCGCCGGGCGGCCCATGGGCGCCGCCTGCGCAACGCCTGCTCCCTGCTGCAGGGGGCCTGCGGCTGCGCGCGCCTCTCAGGTCATCGCCACGACACACGCATGCAGTCCACAGTATGTACTCAGACGCACGCACTCTAGTGTGGCACAGCGGGCTGTTGGGCCCCATGTCCTGCCTGCATCTGCGCCACGTGCGCCATCTTCTGCGCCTGGCGTTCTGTTTTGGCACGTTCCGATGGTCCGAGATTGTCGAGCGCCATCGGCTTGGGCGCAGGGTCCCCTGCGCCCTTCGCCCTATTCACCATGGAGAAGTCCCGTGTGCCTTGGATTCCGGCTTGCCCCTTATCCCCGAACATTGCATTCAACTGGTGCGATATATAGTCTCCACTGGGATTCGGCATGCCTTCAGCTGCTGGTCTTTGCTGCTGGCTGTACACGCCAAAGACCTTCACCTGGCCGACCGCGCCTCGAGCGTTGGGGCCGGATCGCACCCAGAGCAGGCCCGCATCGGCGGGGCTGATGCCCGCATCGACGATGCACTGTTGCGACGTCTGCTTCGTCCACACTAAGTCGACAGTGCGCCACGCACTCGGCGCTGCTGGAGCGCTCTGTGCGCTACCCGAGGAGAAGGCGAGCTCCGCGCTGCCTACGTTCTCATAGGAGCATAGGAGCGCGGCGAGAACTCGTGATCTTGGTGGGACGCCGAAAGCCACACTGGACGCCCTCTGGCTCGCCGCCCATCCCGCCTTGCGCATCTGCTCATTGCTTGCGCCGCGCGACGGGGCGATGGCTTGGCTTTCAAAGCCACGCAACTCGAAACCAGCACGGTGCGTAGGCTGGAGCTGATCGCAGCCGGCCCAGTCGCACGTGTGGCACAGCCAATCGGCATGGGGGCTGTCCCACGCGGGCAAGTACGCTGGCGGCGGCAAGTTCGGCGACGCCATCTGGCGCCTCTCGTTCAGAGCGCGCATTACCAGCAGCGCCGCCGCTGCGTGCCCTACGGGGTCAGGATGGTGCATGTTCCACATGACGCTAGTGTCGATACGTGGGCCGAGAAGCGCGGCGATGGAGAGCTCCTGCACGCCGTAGTGCCTGGTCACGGGGCTGTAGAGGCCGTCGCAGGGATGCAACCTTTCCTTGCTCGGGCAAATGTAGAGTACGAGAGGCACTGTGTTCGGACGAGTCCGCCTCACGTGTCGGATCAGCCGTTCCATGGATCCAAGGGGATCGAGCTCAATTTCAGTTCTTTGACCGCCCTCGCTTCGAGTCGAGACGATCGTTTCCGTGTGCCACGTCCCAAAGTGGCCGTCATTTACCGCATATTCGATGACTAGGAAGTCAGTTTGCTCTGGCAGGAGCTCATCGACGCAGAAGGACGGCAGTGCCACACCTGTCGCCGGAATGGCTCGATTGTACACTGTCAAGCCCTTTGCCGACAGAAGCTCTGGGTAGGATTTGCCGATTTGCACAGAATCGCCGAATGAAATGGAGCCTCCGAGGATTCCAATTTTGAGGGCCTTATCGGCTTGATCGTACTGACGATCGATGTTCTGCTTGAGCTGCTGAAGCGTAGATTCATCAACACCTTTGTGTAGTTTTTGTATACTATGTTCGTCCTCGTGACGACCATCCTGGGATGGAATACGGAGTGCACCAGCCAATGCCGCCAATGTCGCGACACACGCTGTCAGTGCCATTGTTGCTTCGCACGCGTCCGCCGTCCCCCCCGAGCCCGACCACCAGGAAGAAGCCCGAGCGCGTGAAGTTCGCACACTCCTCTGTCAAGTAAAGTCAAGTCAACTCTCCTGTGAAATACTTTTGAATAGAACCAATAACTGTGAACTGACCCGAAGCCGACGACATCGCACCCAAAATTGCCACAGGGCACCCGTGGGCGCTGGGCGGCAGCGCTTTGGCAGGGCGGGAGAAGGGCGGGATCGGGAAGGCACACATACGGCGGACGGCGGCGCCGGTATGGTGTACACGCGTCAACTCAGAGAACGCTTTCATTCTGCCTCTTCTCTCCAGCTGACCAGGCCGGCCTTCCCCCGCACTGCCCGAAACTCCGAAATGGGCTTGTGCCGGTCGCTCAGCAGCTTCGTCGCATTGCCTGCGGGCCGTATGCTTGAGGGTTGCTTGCTAAAGCCCACGCGCTTGGTGGCGTTGCCGGATACCTTGCCGTCTGCCCCACCGGCCACCATGCGTGAGGCCCATGAGCTGCGCTCGTTCCACTTCGCTGCCGGCGTCGTGAAGTACGAGCGCGCGCCGCCCGGGGTGACCTTTTCGCGTTGAGCAAACTGATCGGCGTACTGCTGCAGCCGCGCCATCATCTCGTCGCCCTCGCGCGTGAGCAGAACAAGCCTGCCCCGCCTCCGGTGCAGCTTCATCGCCCGACTCGAGCGCTCACTCAGTAGCGGCCCCCCCGGGGGGGTAGTCGAACTATCGCCGCCGCCGGTGCGCGCCGTCGCGGCCGCGCGCCGCATCATGATGGTGTGCACGTCCATCTGGGTGGGAGACACGAGCAGCTGGAGTACGAGCGACGCGGCGCCATACGGCCCGTGCAAATCGCCGCTCGTGCGCTGGCTCTCCTCTTCCGTGGCATACGCGTGCGGGACGGACGACCAGCCGACTATCGTGTTCTCGCGACTCTCGCTCACAGTCTGCCACTCGAACAGGAAGCTGCCGAGACGGCGCGGTCGATTCTCGAGGGAGTGCAGGTACACGCCAGAATGGCTGAGCGCCACGAGCACCGGCTGCACCGGCTGCCCATAGCCGGCCCACACGCTGGCCGTGTGCAACGAGCCGAAGGATAACGGCTCGTCTGCGAGTCGATCGCGTAGGATGCGCTCGGCCGACTTTTGGGTGACGACCACCTGACCTTTGGCATCGAAGTTGACGCCAAGTGCCTCCTGGCGTATGAGCCGAACGATCTGCGCCGTGTCGCTCAGCACGCCGTCCCACTTGTCCAGCGGCTGCTTGAGCAGTATCTTATAGCGCTGGCGGAGTCGTTCAAGCATGCGTTGCTCGTGCCGGAGGCTGACGCCGTCGCCACCGACGACGCCGAGTACGTCCACGCTGCCGCCGCCGCCGATGGATTGATCAAAGTGCCCGTCAACCGCCCCCCCGGTGCTGCCTCCCCGGTTCCATCCCCCCCCCCCGGCACTGCTCTCTTGGTTGCCAAACTGCTCCATGAGCAGATCAGGGGG
Organism: Chrysochromulina parva; assembly: GCA_002887195.1. Classification (NCBI taxonomy): domain Eukaryota; phylum Haptophyta; order Prymnesiales; family Chrysochromulinaceae; genus Chrysochromulina; species Chrysochromulina parva. The sequence continues at coordinate 6,814 of PJAB01000546.1, read as the reverse complement.
CAGCACGGTGGAGAGTTCTTTGGCCGTGAGGTCGAATTCTATCGTGGGCGGCGTCTTGCCTCCTCTACTCGCGGACTGGAGGGTGTTCTGCACCAGGTTGAACAGCGGCGAGTGCCCGGGACGGCGCGACCGACGCACGTGCATCTCACGCAGCGCCAGCACGCACGCGAGATCGAGGAGCTCGTCGGGCCGAAGCGCACGGGTCAGCCGCCCATCGAGGAGATCGGATCTCGCCTGCGCCATCTCGAGCTCGGCCTCAAACACGTTCGTGCTGCCACGCGAGCCGTTCGAGTAGATCTTGCGGATCACCAGCTCAAAAGCGCCCGGTGGCACCGCAGGCGAAGCGCCGAACTCTCGCCGCGCAGTCAGCTCCCAGCGCATGATGAGCTGATCGAGGAGCGGCTCATGCAGTGGCAGCTGGCGCCAGATGAGTTCCGTCCGGCGGGCGCCGCTCGCGCCGGCACCGGACCCGTCCTTGGATGGGCTCTTGGGCAACGGGCTTGCTGGCGAGCTGCCGCCGCTGCTGCTGTCCAACATGGCGCCGCTGCTGCTGCCCCAGAAGTCACCAACATGGCGCCGTGAAGGCGACGGTGAAGGCGAACTTTCGGGCCGTAAAGGCGACTTTTCGTCGACGCCGTGGGCGGCACCTGCGCGGCCTGCGCCGCCGGGCGCGCGCCGCTGCACCTCGAAAAGCGCCCAGTCGCCCGGGTTCTCCACTAGGGGCACGGTGGCGCCGTCGGCCGTGGTGACCATGCGATTGCGGCAGAGGCGCCGGACGACGTCGGTCGAGGTGGTGTTCTCGCCGACGGAGCACTTGTAGACCTTGCCATCCATCCATCGCACTGAGATGTGCTTATCGGAGAAGACGGGACTCTTCGGGTAATTGAGCATACACTGCCTCGTGAGTGCTTGTAGCCACTCATCGGCGACCGCTCGCGGCGCAGCCAAGCGGAGGACCTCGCGCCCAGATCGCATCTCGAATTTGGGGCAGCTCAGCAGCATGAGTTGGAGCTCGTGATCCTCTGCGGGCTCGTCACTGTGGTGCGTGCCAGCGGAGCTGAGGATCTTGGAGCGCCGATCCTCGCCATCTGCGCCCGAGGCGCACAGCTCAGGCGAGAAGAAGCGCAGCGTGAGCTGCCCCTGCCCCGCCGGCGCGGTCGATTCGCCACCGACCATCATATCCTTGACTTGATCGCGCGTCCGGTACCAGCGCAGTTGTCCATCGTCCGTGAGCACAAAGTACCGGCGCCCCCAAATGCCTCCGTGCAGCCGGCGCAGCAAGAAGCCCTCTTTGATGCTGCCGCCGTCGCCGCTCGTGCTGTCCCGACGGAGATTGGTGCCGGAGGGGAGCGGCAGGCTGAAGTTTCCAGTCCTCGGTCCTCCAAGCCCGGCCGGCTTGCTGTCCGCCTGTGAGACGCGGTTGTCGGCAGCCTGGCCGCCATCTGCGTCGGCGCTCTCGGCCGGTCGCGGCTTGACAATGTACTTGTCGATCAAGCGGCAGTCGGCGATGGCCGCGCGCAGGGTCTGTATGAGCTCAGCCAACGACGTCGATCGCAGCGGTGAGCTACCGGTACGCCTGGCCTGTGGTGAATCACCGTTCTGCGAAGTCGGGGTCTCGTCCTCGACGCTGTGGGAGCAAAAGACGACGCGATGCCGCGCCGCCAGCCCCGACCCCCCCACGAATCCGCCAACGTCGGCATGCTCATCGACAGGCGTCCCTCGCAACGTTTCGGCGCCGCCGACAGCCCAACGCCACCAGGCTAATTTGGCTTCGGCAGCACGGAGCAAGCGGAGGCGCTCCTCCTCCTCGGGGTTGTGCTCATGTACGAGCGTCCGCGTTTGCTCAAGTACCACTTGCTCGATGGCGTTGTCCTCGTCGATGCCAGAAATGATAGGCCTTCGAAAGCTTTTGAGAGAGCCTTTGGCTTTGGCGCCATTCTTGCCGGCGGGTTTGGAGAGGGTTCCATTCGAAACCTTGCAGCATGTGAGTGGGAAGATGCCCACGACGGCGTCGTACTGGATCGTATGAGGCTGTTCCAGATGTTCGCCCCCCTCCTCGAGAACGAGCGTCCCCCTGACGAGTGATGCGACAAGCCTCCGAGGCGGTGTCTCTTCAGTCGCGTGTTTGACGCGGTGTCTTTTCAACAGCCGCCGCACCGGCGACTCCCCGCCGTGCTCGTTGGGGTCGATCGGGTCGTCGTTGGGGTTGATCGTCTCGAGGCGCGCCCACACAAGCGCCGACCAGCCGTGCGTCGTGTGCTGCGGCAGCTTGGCAAGCTCATCCCCTTTCTTGGCCAGCCGCCCCGCCAAGCGCACTTGAACGCCACTGCGGAGCCAAAGCATGTTAGCGAGCACCATCGCGCTCAGCTGCGAGTGAGACGCCTGGTTGATGAGCTCCTCTGGGCTCGCGGCGAGCCGCTCTCGTTCGAACTGCAGCTGCTTGCGCTGCTCGGGCGTCAACCCATGCAGCACCTTGGAGACCTCCTTCGGCGACGCTCCCTTCAGGAGCAGCCCCTTTTGCTCGAGGTAGAAGGAGAGTGCGACGGACATGGTGAGCGAGATGGTCGTCCCGGTCTTCGCGCTTGTGATCTCGTCCAAGAAGCCCTCGCCCTCGCGTCGCAGCACCTCGCGGAAGCGATCGGGATGCTGCTTGAGCTCGCGAGCGCGCATGCGCGCTATCTTGACAAGCGCCGCATGCTGCAGCACTTGCGTCTTCTCACGGATGCCTTCGTACGCCCGTCGAGTGCGAACGCCGCGCAGCAGGTGCTGAATGCGTCTCGCGTACTTCTGCTTGAGCTTGAATTGCTTGAACGTCTTCCTCATCTTCCAGTATCCCTGGATCCGTATTGCGTACTCACTCAATCGCATCTCGCGGATGTGATCGAGCAACGCGAGGACCTCCTCATTGGCCATGAAGACGAGCGTGCGCCCCACGCGCCACGTTTCGCTATCGATCCCCGACTGGCGCAGCAGCTTTAAGCACTGCTCGCGCATCGTGCTCGCGCGCAACGCACCGACGTCGTGCGCGCAGATCTTGTAGTGCGAGAAGAAACGCTCGAGGGGCCTACGCACGTAAAGCCCTGCCTTGCGGACCTTGGTCACTTCGAGTGTGCCAGAGTAGCCAAGTTGGAGCAGCATCAACTCGTCGTCAAAGTCGCCCGCACGGAGCGCGTGGTTGGGCTTGAGGCATCGGATGTAGTGGTGGTCGGTCTGGCCAAGCATGTCCATCAACAAGTTCAGTGACTCTCCGAAGGATTCAGAAACGGTCTTCTTACGCGTGCGCTTCCCGCCGCCAGCGCCGCCGCCGCCAGCGCCGCCGACGCGCCCCTTCTTGCCTTTCTTATCGGGCGATTCGCTGGCAACGCGTTGCGCATCCAGGACGGCGACCTCCGTTCGCCGGCTCTCGGCAAGCGCCAACGACTTGAGCTCGTCGAATCTCGTGTGCTGCTCTATCAGCGCCTTGATCATTGGCGAGAGCTCGTCCTTGTTCTTCTCGATGAAGCTATCGATCGTGTAGGAGACCTCGCCCGCAAAGTGACGAATGACGAAGCTGCCGGGCACCTTTGGCTTGCTGTAGAACTTATTCGTGGGCGGTTTGTCGAACTTGCTGTGCATGTTCTCGAGCAGTGCCGCGTCATTGGTGGCGGTGCGCTTTTGGCACTCATCATCGACCAAGGAGAGCACGCCGCCCGGCTTCTTGGCGATCAGCTCAATGATCTCCTTGTTGTCGAAGTAGTCGATGGATGACCACTCGATGTCCTCTCTCTCGTAGAAGCGCTGCTCGACCTCGAAGATGTGCTCGATGAAGATCTGATGCAACCTCTCGTTGGTCAGGTTGATGCACAGCTGCGGGAAAGAGTTGATCTGACCTTTGGCGTTGAAGTTCTCGAAGCCGAAGATGTCGAGCACGCCGATGCAGCGCTCCGCCTCCTCGGGCGGCACGGCGATCGAGTCGTTGATCTTCTTGACGCACCAGGAAAAGGCGAGCGAGTAGATGAGCATGCAAAGCGAGCCTAGCGCCGCCGTCGCCTTTGCCGCCGACAGCTGCTGCTCAATCTCGTCGAGACCTACCATGAGCGTCGTTTTGGTGAGCGCAGCCACGAGCTGCTCGCGGGTTACCTGCAGCAGCGCGCACACGAGCTCGAGCTGCGGCTCGTTGCTCACGGCGGCGCCTTCGGTCGAGCCGCCGCCCTCGGGGTTCGTGAAGTCCATCGTCTGGAAACGCACGTTGCCCATGTGCATGACGATCGCCACCATGCAGTAAAAGTGGTTGCGCTGCACATCGCTGAAGCCGAGCTCGGACAGCGCGGCATGCATCGCTGCCATCTCGCCCTCGTCGTCCCAGCTCGTGACGCGCTCGATGGTCCCTTGCTGGTTCAGGATCGCATACTGCTGCCAGTCGTTGAGGATCCGGCCGGCCGAGCGCACCTCAGAGTTCGCTTTGCTGAGCATGTAGAAGATGTGGTAGTTGCGTTCGCCCGGCATGTGCTGCACGATGCGCGGCTTCTCGAGCAGATAGGTCGAGGTGCGCGCGCCCATGATCTGGCCCTGCCAGTCGAATTGGATGTCGAAGTGCTTGCCGAAGCGCGACGAGTTGTTGTTGCGCACCGTCTTTGCGTTGCCGATTGGCTCCATGATCGGGTTCGTCTTCATCAACTTCGTGGCCACCGTGTCGCCCTTGGTGGACCTTTTGCCGGCCGTAGCCGCCGATGCCGCCGAGGAGATCGCGCCGAGGTGCGAGACGCACAGCTTCATCGCCTCCGTCTTCCCCGCGCCCGACTCACCGGAGATGAGGATCGAGAGAGAGCGCGCATTCGGCTCGCGCATCTTGCTGTACGCCTGCCCGACGAGACAGAAGATGTGCGGCGGGAGCGACGTGACCGCCTGCCCCGGACCCATGGCGACGTACGCGTCGTGCACCGCCTTCGAATCGTTGCCCGTGTGCTTGAACGGGTTGACCGATACGACAATGTCGCCGATGTATGTGTACACGATCTCCGCGTTGAAGCGCACCTTCAGGTTGTCCAGGAGGTCCTTCTCCTCAAGGTGCGGCAGCTGGATCATGTCCGCGACGCCGACACTCCTCTTTTTGAGGAAGTCGCCTACCATGCTCATCATACTGTCAAGCAAACCGCTTTTGGAGGCGGCGGCGGCCGGATTTGGCTTCGCACCTGGTGCCGGTGGTTGGTTGAGTGTCATCTTCGTGTCCGTGGTTTTTCCCCAGTTCGGTACGGGCGGCGACGAAACGGGCGGCGGCGAGCGTACGGCGGCCAGCGAGCCTGAAGTGGCTGAAAAGGGCCGCGGCGGCGAGCTCGCTGCCGCGCCAGCGCCATCATCATTGCGATGGTTGACAAGATCATCACGATAACTTAGAAGACCACCGCCGCCAGCGCTGCTGCTTCTGCGGCCGACTGGAGACTGCGGCATGGTGCTACGGGTGGTATGTGCTGCGGCCAAACGGCTGGGATCTTCCTCCTCGCGCCGAGCACTTAGCCGGCCGCTTCCTATTTTACCATGGTTGGTTGGGCGGCGGGGCTTCAATTATGCCTTGTAAGTTAAAGTTTGGCGTCGTTCTGAGCGTACGTGCAAAAACTCACGCGAACACGGGCCGGAAGAGTATTGATGCGGTGATGCTAGGTGCATGCATTCGCTTGTTTGAGATGTTTTTCTGTTACACCTAAGGCACATAGTCTCGAGAAGCCGAATGCGCATGAGATCGCTCCGGCCGGTCGTTTTCGCCGCCTTTCTGTGCAACAGGATTGTGGTGGCCATAAGCTGCATCTACAGGAATGCCGCGGGTCTCTGCTGGGAGCTCCAGCAAGGCCCATTTTCGAACCCGATTGGATGGAACTCATCTCTTTCCACGGCCACCTGCGCAACGCTTGTTAGCCAAGACGAGCGTTGCCACCGGACGTGCACGACGCCGGGTTTCTGCCCGATGAGTGCGAATGAGAGTACGGGGCCTGCATTTTGCGAGGAGGTTGCGTTCCTGCATGCATCCTCGACGGCAGCTACAGTGACGTCTGCTCCGACCTTAGCTCCGACCCAAGGTCTTCTCGGCTGCCAACTCGATTCCAACGGAGCATATTACCACAACACTGGGGGTACACAGACCAGTGTCTGGCCTGGCGGGGCCACCCGCCGGATGTTTTGCGTGTCAGCGAATGCACGCTTTGGCAACACTCGATCGGTACCCGCCTACGCGAGCTACGTCAATCAGCTGATGAAGCACGCGTCCGCAGCTTGCACGCCAATCATAGCACCATCGCCCCCGCCTCGGAGACCACCATCGCCCCCGCCGCCGTCGCAGCCGCCGTCGCCGGTGCCGTCGCCGCCCCCGTCGTCGCCCTCGCCGCCTCCGCCGTCGCCCTCGCCGCCTCCACCTAAACCGCCCTGGCGTCCACCGCCGGCTGCACCACCGCCTCCGTCGCCGCCGCCGCCCCCGCCGCCACCACCGACGCCACCACCACAGTCGCCTCCTCCGCCGTCGCCACCACCGTCGCCACCGTCCCCATCACCTCCGACCCCCTCACCTCCCCCGTTCCTCCCGTCGCCATCACCGCCTCCAGTAGTTCCAATAGACGCGCCTCGTAGGCCGCCGCCACAACGTCCGCCCCCGCCGTCGCTACCCCCGCTATCGCCCTCGCCGCCTCCACCGAAGCCGCCCTCGCGTCCACCGCCAGATGCACGACCGTCGCCGCTTTCGCCGTCGCCCTCGCCGCTTTCGCCGTCGCCCTCGCCGCTTTCGCCGTCGCCCTTGCCGCCTCCGCCGTCACCCTCGCCGTTTTCGCCGTCGCCCTCGCCGCCTCCGCCC
>PJAB01000545.1:0-24282 GCA_002887195.1 Chrysochromulina parva | reverse complement strand
CCGCCCGGTGGGCCTTGCGGCCGAGCGTGCCTCCATTCTCGAATGCCATCGAGCGGAACTCCTTGAGGATGGCCATCACCGGCACGTCACAGCACGGCATCTTGACCTTTTTGCCCTCCGTGTCCGTCTGTAGCCCTCTAGCCCATTATGTGCCACAGCATCCGGTTCTTGAGGTTCTGCTGGCCCATCGAGTTCCGCTCGGTAGTCTTGAGGTCGTTCATGAGCGAGAAGATGCGCTCGCATTCCGATGTGTCAGCGGGGATGAGCAGTGAAATGACAACAAGGCGCAGAACCAGCGCATACTCGTCCGTGTACTGTACGAGCATGTTCGCCCACAGCTGATGAAAGGTGAGCGTGCGCAGCGTCGGCACGTTGATCTCCGCCTTCAGGTCCTCCCACTGCTCGCGCACCATCTCCTCCGTCTCCTCTTCTGAATAGAAGATCTTGTAGGTCCCACACAAGCCGCGACATGATCTGCGACGATGCCGACATCAGAGAGAGGCCGGCAGTCAAAAGACCCGCTTCGTGGGAACTTTGACGCCCAAGACAACTATAAGCGGAACTGAAAAAATGTCCGAGATTGTTGAGGGGATAAAAAGCAAACAAAGAATATCCGCACTTGACGACCGTCCGTTATTTTTGGCCCCGATTCGGCGTTTGAACTGTAGATGATGACGGCGGCAACATCTACACCTTTCTCAACACCTGTCTCAACACCTGTTTTCCTGTCTCATCACTTGGTGTCTCAACACCTGTTTTGGTGTCTCAACACTTGATACTTAACGCAAAAAAGTGTCTCAATGTTAAACCATGAGCCCTGACAATGACGTCGAACTGGATCGCATTTGTGCATGAAAACGAGCTGCTCAACAGCACACCACCGCCACGCTTTGTGATGCCTGGTTGCGACACCCCCTGAGGCTGAGCCGGCCCATGATGGGCGCCCAGCGGCCCTCGCCCGCCACGTGAGCGGTGTTGGGCCCGCGCCGCTCGCGTCAGGCGTGTTTTACTTACTTACTTACTTGTGGGTCGGGGCGACCCCGAGCGAAACATGTCAGTTACGGCCGCCGCGCCTGTCCGCTCGCCTTCGAGGCGAATACGCTCCCAGTGCGCCGCCGTGCCACACCTCCTCGATCGTGATGGCGGCCAGCTAGACGGCGGCGGGCGGCACCGTCACCTGCAGGGTGTGGCTCTTCTTAAGGAACTTGGCCTTGGCGGCGTCGGCGTCCATCGGGCGCGGCCAGCTCAGCTCGAGCCGGTACGCATTCGGCGCGACGAGCCGGAAATGGTCCTCGGAGATATCGACCTCGACACCCTCGAGGGACTCGAGCGCGGGCAAGCTCACTTTGAGGACCACTGGCTCATCGACGCCACTGTCGAGCAGCTCGTGCTCGGGACGGCGCTCGTCGCTAAGCGCGCTGGCGCTCGCCGCGCCGCCGCCGCCGCTGCTGTTGCCGCTGTAGCCAGTCTCGTAGTGCTGACGGAGCGACTCCCGTTTGGCGGCATGGACGGGGCCTTCCCCGCTGAAGAGATCCCCGCTGGTGAGGCCGCCGAGGCCGCCGGCGTCGCTCGGGGGCCATGCTGACGGCCCCCCCGAGCTGCCGAGCCCTAGGAGCGAGGCCATCCCGGAGAGCTCCTTGAGGAACGTGTCTGAATCTGTCTCGGAAGCAATGCGCTCCAGCTCGGCCGTCGAGGGGATCAGTTCGTTGAGGGCAGCCTCCGCGCTTGGCTTGCCTCCGCCGGACTCGGCAGACCCGTTCGGGTAGAGGGAGCCGCCCGCGCCGTTGAGAAAGCCCTTGTTGAGATTCCCCGCGCCGCCGCCGCCGCCGCCGCCGCCGCCGCCGCCCTTGGTGCTATTGGCGGCGCCCGCTGTGGCACTCGGCCGCCTGGGTCCCGATCCGTTGGCGTAGTCCTCCATCATCTGTTGCTGCTGTTCAGGGGTGGTGGTGGCGGGGTCGACGACCTTGACGCGGCTGCGCAGCCCCTTGGGCAGGTACCCGAGCGGGTCGCCCGCCACCTTGACGTCGCCGTACAGCATGCCCTCCTCCGAGCCGTTAGGGTAGAGATGGCGTCCCTTGGCCGATTGCGCGCTGAGGAAGCCCTTCTTAATCAGAGGCTGCTGCCTGCGCTCCTCGAGCCGATCGTCCTCAAACGAGGCGAGCTCCTCGATCTTGGCGCGCGTCGTCTGGCCCGCCGCCTCGCGCTTCGATTTCCAAGGGCCCGCCGCCGCGTGCTGCTGCGCCTGCAGCTCCGCCGCCTCCTGGGCGGAGATGAGGTTGCGCAGCGCCTGGCACGGCACCGGCTGGCGCCCGCCGCCGACACCGCCCTTGTAGGATGCGTTCTTGGGCAGCGTGTACGCGCGGCCGAGCTTGTACCCGAGGTCCTGCTCCGCGTGCGACAGCGCCAGCTCCACGAGGCGCATGCGCACCATCTTGCTGAGCGCGGGGTCGATGCCATGCGCCGCTGCCGCGCTGTTGGCGTCCTCGGAAGCGCCGCCCGGGAGCGCGACGTCGAGCACGGCGCTGTTGAACATGACGTCGAAGCACACGGCCTCCTCGTCGTCGTCGCCGCCGAGCGCCACCGTGCGCACCGGCGAGAGGAGCAACGGCACCCGCAGGTTGTCGATGCCGCGCGTGCGGAGCACGCCGTCCTCGACCTCCTGGTCGGCGGGATTGAGCGGCCGCTGGATGGCGGGATGCGAGCAGATGTTGGCGTAGTGCCGCGTGCCGTCCGGCGCCTTCAGCTTCACCACGAAGCCGGCGGTCGGCGTGGCGGAAGCAGAAGGCGAGGGCATCGGGACGGCCGTTGCCTGCTTCTTTTCCACGCAGCGCGACGAGAAAGCGAGCTCGAACACGGTCACAACGCGAAAGAAGCGGCGACACCAATTCGACCCCGATTCGATTCGACACTCCGTCGGAGTAACGCTTGGCTTTCACAGGAAAATTGGTCAGTGAACGCTAGCGCTTCCTTCTTCACACAATCGATCGGCGCCGTATGTACTGGGTTCAATGGGCTCCGCCCAGTCCTCCTCCCGCGTCGCTGATGTCGCTCGTGGAAGACTTCGTCTGGGGCCAACCACCGCCCCCTCCTCCCATATTGACAAACGAAGAGGGGCTGGCCATCACCGTTGTGGTCGCGCTCATCTGCATCTTGGCGGCCGTCATCATGGGCTGCGGGTCCTCAAGCCCTCCCGGTGCCAAGTATGCGGAGTCGCCGCCTATCAAAGGGGACGATCTGATAAAGTCGTACACCGAGCGCATCAGGGAGAGCGATCTGCGGAAGGCGCAATGGGACACGTTTGTGAGCGCGGCGCCGGCGGAGACCGCGCTGGCGAAGAGGGTGCGCGATCATCTGAGAGCGGCGGGATACAAGATTCCGAATCCGCGCAAGGAGCCCGACGCGCAGAAGCAGGCCATCCGCGACTCCCGCCGCGTGGTCAGCTTCATCTCCCAGACGTACTTTGACTCGCCGGCCTGCTGCGCCGAATTCTGCGAGGCCGTGATCAACGGCGTGGAGGTGCTTCCCGTGTCTGTCGAGGGGTCGTCGTGGCGAGGGATGCCGTTCCCCGCGCTCACCGACGTGCCCGAGACCGCGCAGACCGACGAGGGCCGCCTCATCAAGCCGCGCGACGCCGCAGCGGCCGTCTTCGGTCACACGATCGCGCTCGACCACATGGACGCGTACCTGGACGCGTTCCTTGAGAACCTTGGGAAGCGTCTGGGGGGGCCCGGTGAGGCATCGTCCGCCGGGAGGCGGCCTCGGGAGACGTCGACAGACTTCCTCCTGGGAGAGCGCGCCATCCGCTACGACGCCTTCCTCTCCCATAAGCGCTCGGAGGCGCAGGACATTGTGGCGCGCGTGCACGACCGGCTCTCGGATTTCGGCTACCGCGCCTTCATCGACCGGAACGACCTGATCGAGCTGCCCTCGCTGAAGCTGGCTGTGCGCGACACGCAGACGCTCGTCGTCTTCCTCACGCCCGCCTACTTTGCCTCGGCCTGGTGCTGCCTCGAGTTTGTCGAGGCAGTCCGCCACGGCGTGACCATCCTCTTCATCCACGTCGACGGGTCGACGTGGGGGGCGAATGGCGCGCAGTTCCCGTCGCTGTCGGACGTGCCGGTGACGATCAAGGTAGAGGACGTGACCATCCACGTCCGCGAGGCCGCCGCCAAGGTCTTCCCACCCGCCCAGCTCGTCGAGCACACACGCTCGTACTTCAATCCCTTTGTCGACGCCCTATGCAAGAAGCTCGGCCCGCCGCCGGCTATCTCGTCGGTCGAGAGCGAGGCCAGGGGGGTGTGGTCGGCGGCGGGCGGTGGGGCGACGGTGTCGTGGGCGATGCTCAAGGCCTCGCTCGCCCAAGCCTGCGGCTCCAGCTTCGGCAGCGTCGAGTCCACGATCGCCAAGGCCCTCGGCGTGCGCGATGCGCTCGGGGACGCGGGCGCGATGGTCACGGCGACGACGTTCGCGACGCTGTTCGCACAGACGTCGGTCAAGGCGACGGTCGAAGCGATGATCGCGCTGTCGGGCGGAGCTGACGCTGAGAAGTGCGTCCCCGTCGTCGTCGATGAGGCCGGCGATGGCGGGCTCGCCCTCGTCGGCGGCGCGACCACCTTCGCCGACGTGCGCAAGCAGATCATCGAAGCCAACGAGGAGGACGAGGACGAGGGCGAGGAGGACGAGTCGGCGGTGCGGAAGGCGCTCGCGACGGGCCAGTTCACGTTCCAGGTCAAGGGCCGCGCGGTGAAGCGCAAGCAGGAGACGCTCATCAAAGGGCGCGAGGTCGGCGACCCAATCCAGGTGGTTACCAAATCGGGCGACATTACCAAATCGGGCGACAAGGCCGCCGAGAGCGCGCCGGCCACACCGGCCACACCGGAGGCGAGCTCGGTCGACTCGGCGGCGGCGGCGGCGGCGGCGGCGGCGACGGCGGCGGCGTCGATCCTCTCGCAGAGCCAGCGGCGCGATGCGGACGCCCTTACCCTCGAGTCCATCCTTCGCGACCACGACCAGTCCAAGTCACTCCGCCGCCACGCGTCCCTCCTCGGCAAGCAATCGGGCGGCCTCGCAGCGGCCGACAAGGCCGAGCGCGCCTTCCTCATCTCCAAGGCCCTGCGCACGCTCGAGGATGCCCTCGCCGGCCTGAATGGCGGCGCGGCCCTCGCGGCGTCGAACGACCTCAAGGCCTACGCTTCGATGGATGCCGCTTACGGCCTCCTGCCCAATGCGTCGGGCATCAGCGCGAGCGCCGGCGCGATGGAGGTGGCGGCGGCCTTCAAGGCCGATCGGCCGCACGTGGAGGCGCTCCTCCTTTCGGCCGTCGAGGCGATGCGCACGGAGATGTACAAGGCGGCGGCGGGGACGGCGATCAAGAGAGAGAAACAGCCCGCCGACGTAACCACCAAGAAGCGTGTAGTCATACTCGGCGGCGGCCCGTGCGGCGTGATAGTCGCGCACCAGATGACGCGCGGCAAGGGCATCCAGACAGAGGCCTTCCACGTGACGCTCGTCGACACCAAGGAGTTCTTCGAGTACACACCCAACGTGCTGCGGCTGATCGCTGACGAGCATGCGGAGCAGGCTGGCCTGTGGGACGTGTCGTGCTACAACCATGTCGATGTGATGGGCGGCAAGGGCGAGCTCATCGTCGGCTGGGCGAGCGCGGTCCGCAGAGACCACGTCCTCGTTGGCACCTCCTCCGGCGTCGCCTCGCGCGTTGTGCCGTACGACTACCTCGTGATCTGCACGGGGACGAGGTACACGTCGGACATCAAGACGGAGGGCACCTCGATCGCCGCGCGCAAGCAGAGCTTCGCCCTCGAGCGCCAGCGCATCAAGGATGCCCCCGCCATCACCGTCGTGGGCGGCGGTGTCGTCGGATGTGAGCTAGCGTTCGACATCAAAGCCTTCTTCCCGGACAAGGCCGTCGAGATCATCACGCGAGGCCCCCAGTGCCTGCCACGCGTGCCCGGCGCGAGTACCCTTGTGAAGGCGTGCGCCGAGGAGGACGGCATCGCGGTCAACTACTCCAAGGAAGTTACTCACGCCGACGAGTCCGGTCGACCCGTCACGAAGGACGGCGTCACCGTCGGCACGCCAAACGCGCGCGTCTTTTGGGCGACGGGCTACACACCCAATAGCCGGCTCCTCACGGACCCGCGCAGCGACAGTGCGTTCGCGAGCGTGATGGACGATCAGGGATTCATCAGGACCAAGAATACGCAACAGCTCAATCACCCCAACCTCGGCCACATCTACGCGGGCGGCGACATCTGTGCCAAGGATCGTTTCACCGCGGGTGAGCGCACGATGCAAGACGCGGGCGCGCATGCCTTCGCAATCCTCAAGAACATCCAGGTCGCCGCTGGCGTGCGGCCGGGCGCGTTCCAGCAGCCACAGATCAACAAGAACCCAGGCCTGGGCACCATGGCCATCTCACTCGGCAACAAGCGCGGTGCTCTGTTCGCGACCGACCCCAAAATGTCCGCCCACTTCGCCACCAAGGACAAGCTCCTCGAGGAGGTGGGCCCGATGGCGGAGCAGGGTGCCAAGGGGTGGATCGAGGTCTCGCCCAGGGTCGACTTAATCAAATTCCAGCTGGCACCGCGAGGATACCGCAACGGATTCCTCAACGACGACATGAGCTCTTGGGAGCAGTTGTTCGGCCCCGACCAGGCCTACAAAGTCGAGGACGCCTGAGCGCGCACAGCTGTCAGCTGTCAGGCTCAGCGTGTAAACATAACATCTGTGCAGAACCCCCACATACCTTGCAGTATGCAGAAGCGAGAAGCAGCCCCCACATTTTAACAGCTATGGTAGGTATATAATGTATCTCCGTACCCCCGTACGATATAGGTTTATAGCCGAACGATATAGGTACTGTGAAACTCATATGAACAAGACTGCACCGAGCCCTTGGGCGGCTCCCTCAAGCGTCCGCTGGCACACGCGAATAGAGACCTCAATGGGATCCGTGCACTCAGGTCCGCATGCTACGCGCGAGTCAGGCAGCTCAAAGTAATTTTGAGGAGCGTGAATCCCTCGTAGTAGCACAGCAAAGCCTGTTCGGCGGTCATCGGGACTCGTGGGTCTCAGTTTGCGGTGGAGAGCGGAAGCCCCTATACTGCTCAAGTCGACGGCAACCGTAGTTACGTTGCGTTCTTCCGCCAGGTCGGCCAGCTCGATGCTGCCCGGGACAAGCATACTTGATGCCATCGGCGCGAAGCAAGTTCGCCCCTGATTGCGCTGGTAGTCGCCGGCCGTCGTTGAGCCAGCTTCGTTTCCACCCGCCGTTGGACTCGCCTGGCAGACATACTCGAGGGTCAGGTTTAGCAGCCCTCTGTCCATGTCTTCCGCGGCCGCCTTTGGTGCTAGTGAGCGGCCCTGGCTGGCAACAAAGTTGATGCCGACGAAACGCGGCGTTTGAGGGTCCGAGGCCACTTGGTGCCCGTGCCGTTTCGAGGCCACTTGGAATTGCAGCGAGTGGCGAAGGAAGCCGGTCGCTCCGTTACACAGGGGCAGCCGTGCATATCGCATAGAGTCAGAGCGTGACGCGGCGGCCTCGATGGCCACCTTGATCAATGTCGACCCAGCGCTGCTCTGCACGCCCCGGTCACCCGGCTGCGCGTAGCGTGATCCTGCAAGCCCGTACGAGACATACTCGGCAGAGTCGCCATTGTGGGGGAGCGAGTGCGTCCACGAATGCACTTGCCCCGGCTTTGAGAGGAAGCGCCACATCATCCGTGCCGCCACCGACGCGTTTGACATATTCGAGACCCCGGGCAGCCCCGTCGGGGGCATCGGCAGAGGTACATTCTCCACCGGCGCATGGTCCATGACAGTGCCGGCATTGGCAGTGACCTCTCTTTTTGTGTTGAGCACGAAAGGACGAAAGTGCTGCCAGACCACGCTTCCTATGATGCGGTGCGTCCTCTGGTTCGGATGCTGCTTGTCGGAAAACATGGCGTGCGTCTCGTTGACCAGCTTGAGCTTCCCTCGATGAGCCACGTAGTGCTGCGTCGCGATGTCGTTGAAGTCGATCGACGTCCAGTCGAGACCCCTGTCTTGGTAGTTCCGCTCCAGTGTGGAGGTGACAGCTTCGTACATAAACTTGGGCCCGCCGCCCATGACGCATTGGGGCCAGCACCCGGCAGCGAGTGGGACCCATAAGTGCACGAAGACGAAGACCATGCGTGGATTGATTGCCAGTGCTCTCCGCAAGTAAAGATCAAGCGCGTTGTCCGTAAAGCGAGGGTTGAGTAGCTGCGTCGACCAGTCGTTGATGACATACTCCCAAACTAGGATGTCGGTGCGCTGCGGGACAAGAGCGTCCATCAACAGCGCCGCAAAGTCAGTCCCCGTGTGCCCATTTGCGGCGGGTACGATCTCGACCAATTGTCCGGGGAAGCGCCCAGCAACTGGACAGCGCCACGTGCTCGAGCTGGCGTCAATCGTGCAGTTGCCACCCCTCTCTCTTGGGCTGAGCGCGTCTGCCAGCTGGCGACCAAAGTGATACGCAAAACTCTCACGAGCGGCGCTCGATGAGCCGCCCGTCAAAGTGATTGTCACGTTCTTACCGGCCTGCGCAAGCCGCAGCAGACGTGATGTTTGGCGATGCGCGCTGCTCTCGTGACGGGTGTCTGGCCAAGTGCTGAAGGAGGCGTTGCTTGGAGCTACGAACGACGCTTCGAGGCTGCGGTACCACTCCACATCTGCCGAACTCATCGGTCTGGGTGGTCGGGAAACACGACCTTGTGTTTCTCCTCCGCGTTAGGATCAAACACACGCACTCGACCCCGGAACATGGAAAATGTGCAGAATCAGAAAAGTCCTCAGCAAAATGACCGGCGATGTGCCGCTCGAGGTCACGATGTGGCAGCGCCTAGCGCGCGTACGGTATGTACGCAACGCGAAATTGTGTGCTTCATCTAATAGCAGCTTCACACCCCTCACCGTTCCTGTGCTCTTCGCGAGAATGGTTACCGGCACGGCTCCCCCCGCGGTGTCTGCGATGAGCAGCAGCCCGCTCGGCACGCATCAGCAGGCCTTGGAGTATTTCGGTAGACCCGGTTCAGCGATCGATGCCCACACCATGCTCCCTGACGAGGTGATGGATGCTGCGCACGTGGTGAAAGGTGGCTGGGCGCTCTCACGGCTGGCGCCGGTGCTCGCAAAGCTGGATAGTGCAGACTGCTGTCTGCACATAATGACGATTGGCGGCAGCGTCACGTGCGGCGAGGGAGACCCAACCAGGGACCACATGATTGCGGCCATCAGAGCGGGATGGGTTCCAGCTGAATCGTTGAACGTGTCCAAAACCTCCCGCGAACACGAACTTTGGGCGTCGTATGCCTCCGGCCGAACCCTGGCAAATTCGACCCTGCATGGACTATATTCCTTCTTTAGGCGCATACGATCCAAGCTCGTCTCCGGCATCAATCATACGTGGGCCAACGCCTTGGTCGAATACCTCAACTCGCGCAGCAGCGTGTGCTGCCCAACGGGCCACCGACTCAGTAATCTGTGTGCCGCAGGCAGAGGCAGCGCCTTCTTCGTGGATAACTTTCAGTCGCGCGTGCTGCCTGCCTTCCGCGAACACCCCGCCGACCTGGTGATCGTGGATACTGCAACCAACGACCTGAACGCCGTTGCGAATCCACGAGTTTATCAACGGTACATCAGCTCCTTGGGCGGCGCCAGCCTTGTCACGGAGGCGTTGGTGCGCCAGCTGCTGTTGCTCTCGCCCACGTCGCCCGCCCTCCTGTACACTGAGTCGGCGTGGTTCGATCCGAAACGGACTCCACCCTCGCGAGTGTGGGGAGGATGGCCATATCACAAGGACGTGTTGGAACATTACGGCATTCCAACGTCCTTTTGGACGTCCGCGCTCAATTGGACGTCCGCGCTCATGCTCAAACCGCACCGTCGAGTCGATGAGAGTCGGCGTGAGGTCATCGTGGATAACTTGCACCTGTCACGCCGCGGCCACGAGATGTGCGCATATTTTCTGGTGTCCCTCATGCAGGCAGAGCGCAAGCGGATCGAGAACCTCACAGCGGCCGAGCGCACGCGGCTCATGGAGCATGCAGGTACGTTGCCACCCACACACGCACAGACGTTGGGCGGCACGCCCCGTCACGAGAGGCTCATCGAGCTCGTCGAGCCGGCACTCACCCTTGTGGACTTTACGAACAACGCCTGCTGGATGAACTTGAATTGCAGCCGCACGATGCGGCTCGCCGTACCAAACCTGCTGGGCGATGCAGAAGCGGCGCCGGCTGCAGAGCCTCGTTGGGAGTGGACGATGCTGCGCCGGTCGGCTGACGGGCACTACATAGAGAAGGCGTGGCGCGAGGCTCCCAAGACTGCCCAGGCGGCTGACAAGTGGGGGTTTATGGCGCGTACGTCAGGAGCGGCCTTTGTAGCGCATCTCAACGCCTCGCGTGCTCTGCGTGTGGGATATCTACGCAGCTATGATGGCGATGCCGACGTGAGCGTGTGCATGGAGCGCAACATTAGCGACGGGAACGAGGTCCACCTGTTGAGCCGGACGTTCACACTGCGCCGCCGTTGGGAGATCAACGCCTCGATCTATGCGAGCACGGCATTACGACTCATCGAGGAGGAGGGGTCTTTTAGTGGGCCCCGCCCCGGGCTCTGGCGCGTTACGTTCACGCTGCAGCCCGGCGCCACCTCGAGCTTTACTTTGTACAGTCTCAAGTCGTCGTGACCCCCTGCAACCTGCACGGGATTAATGATTTTGCATATGGGAGGCTGTGCGCCTGCATAGCGGGGCATAGGTCAAATTATTGATCGGTCCCGAGTCCCGACGGCGACGCCAATCAAGTGAATCGAATCTCGAAGATTTAGTTCCGCGGTTGTGCGTGGCAGGTCGTTAAGCGCCCACGCGCCGCGCACGCCACTCGCCCCAATTACCAACGTCGAGAACGTTCGCAAATTAATCATCAATAAACGATTGATGAACCTTCACTCGTTCCGACCATTCCGTTCGCCCGGAATGCGACGTGGATGTGGTTCAAACGAATCACGACGCCCTCTGGACCCACACGTCCACAGCCCCATCCTCTCTCTCCTGTCTCATTTCAACCGTCCATACGGATACGCCATAGCAACGCGCTTCGCCTTCAAAGACCTTCAATCATCAAGGCTGCTGCGGCGTCTCCGTATAGGCTTCGGCATGCGGGATGATCTTCATCACTTCGGATCGGGCGGCTGCCGCTGAAAGGTCTCCTCACAGACGACGGGTCGCCTCCCATCAACGAGAAAGGTGCGGGCGACCACCATAGCGCCGTCGTGGCGCAGCCGCCGCGCCGTGATCTCCGCCACGCCATTGACCCGCGAGGACCACGTCGTGTGTGCAAAACCCTCAGGATGGAGCGCAACCCAACCCGTCCGGCGGAGCAACTCGTCGGGCTGCATGGCAGATGCATTGCCATAGAGGACCGAGGGGCGCTCGAGGGTCTCCTCCCAGTCACCCAAGGCGTACACTACAGCCCGGTACGCGCCTTGCCCGTCGACGTCCAGCGTCGTCACCATCCAGTCACCCAGTGGCAGGCTGTCATGACGCGCCCATTCCTGAATGTACGGCTTGCTCGCCTCGCGTTGAGCCGCCAGCACATCGAGGCCCCGAGCGACGAGGGCTTCGACCACGTTGTCGTTGAGGGTCGCTTGGCGCTGCCAGGTGCCGGTGAAATCGATGCCACGCGCCAACTGTGCGCGCTGCTCGAGCAGTGGCAAAGCCCAGCGCATGAGAGCCTCATAGGGCTCGCGCTTGTTTGCCCACATCGCCGCAACGACCGCCTCGAAGGGTCGCCACTCTACGCGCGCGAATTCCGGTTCCTCACCTCCTAGACCACCTAGCGTGCACACGTGGGACGGCTCTGAATCGCCCACCACATCACACATTTGGAACAAGGCCCAGTGAAGCTGCTGCCCAGCATATCCCTCTTGCGCGAGCCACCCACCTGCGGCGTAGCGCACGGCCTGCTCGTCGTCCATGGCGGCGATGGGGACTATGTGCTCGCCCACCTTTAGCCCCATCTCCTCGAAAGCCTCTCGCGCCGCCGCCATTAGTACCGTCTCCGGCCTGCTGTGCTCACGGGAGCTTGCATCCATCCCGCCCTGCGGGCAGTTCCACGCGCCAGCAATCTTGATCCGCTCTCCCACGAGAAGATGGCCGGCGGAGTTGATGATGGCGGCACCTGCGCACTTTCGCCAGCGGCGGCCGTCAGGCGTGCAGTATTCTTGGCTCGGCGGGAACTCCATGCGGCGGCGCTCAAGGAGAGAAGGAGCCTCCGCCCTCCTCGCTCGCGCTGGATGCGTGCACAGTCCAGGGGTGTGAACAGCCAGTTTATCCTTCCGCTCGCCACCCGTGCGTCCGAGCACGACTTCGGATACCTAGCCCCCCGACATTAATTCAAAACTATCCGGCTGCGGTAGCGCTCGACGACCCCGACGACTGTGGCGTACAGCTGGTTTGGCACACCCTGCGGCCCGGATGGACCGATCCAGTTCTCGATGTTGTTGACCCACGAGACCGAAAAATCGAGCTCGGTGTGATAAGCGCTCTGCGAGCCGAAGCCATACGTAAGGCCGTTGTGCCCGGTAAGTGTGCCGTTATACTGCGACGCAACAACGGTGCTCATCAACGGGATTACAAGGAGGACGGAGAGTTGGGTGGGCGATGAGTCAGTCAGTCGGATGCAGTCGGCTATACAGCAGGCTATGGCTGGAGGGCTCCCACCTGGAAGCCCCAGTCCATCGAGTTGAAATTCATCAGGCCCAGGCCGTACTCGAACGTGACGTCGCCTGGGCGGAGGCCCGTCGGCAGCCACGCCCTCATCTGGGTGAGTGAGGCGTTCGAGATGAGCGGACCTTGAGAGGCCACGCTGCCACCCTCCGCATGCGCGGCGCGTGCCGATGCCGAGGGGCTCGCTGAGCGCGAGACTGGGCGCAGCAGCCGCCAGAAGAATCGGGCCACATTGCGCGGCGTCGTGACCATATTGCCGCACGTCCAGCCTTGCAAGCACGAGAGGCCATAGGTGTCGACCACGCCGAGGCCCTCCGTATGGCCCGCACTCTGATAGCCATGGATCGTCGTTCCACCAGCCTCGCCGGTCGCCGTCACGAAGCCGGAGCAGGGGCCATGCACAGGGAAGCGCGTCTCTTCAAAGTCAGTAGTGGAGGCACGCGTGAGGGCAGCTAATTGGTTGAGGAGGTCCCACCGCGCAAGATGCTGCGCAGCCGCCGCGACCAGCCCAAGCAGAGTGTAGCCTGTCGACGAGTACTCGCCACGGGTGCCCGGCCCGTATCCTGGAGTGTAGCTCAGATTGGCATGCTTCAGCACCCACAGCGGGTCGAGATCGACCGACGGGTGCGTGTTCTGGTATTTTCGCGTATCCTTGTTGTCATATTCGGTGAGCCCGGAGCGGTGGTAAAGCAGCATGCGAGTCGTCATCTGTGCCGCGAGTGGTCCGTACAAGCCGACAAGTGACGTGGAGTTATCCCCAGCGAGGTTCCGCAACAATGGATCGATGAGCGGCGCCACTGGTGCATCGAGGTCGAGGAGACCACTCTCAGCAAGCTGCAGCAGCATGACAGCAGTGATCGGTTTCGTCGTCGAGCCCCACGCGAAGGTGTCTTTGCCGTGGCATTTCCGCGCGCCATCGCCACGCATGATCGGGCCAGCGCAGAACTGCACCTCGAGATCGGCATCCTTGTAAGCGAACGACCACGCGCTCTCGTTGCCCCGCGTGCTCAGCCCTTCTAGTAGCGGAACTACGGCCTTCTCGAGCGCGACCGCGAGCGGTTCGGGCGGCGCGGCGACGGCGAGGCAAAAGATGCAGGGGAACATGCCTTTGCGCGTGGGAAAAAGAGTTTTCGTAAATAGTTATCATCGCGAGGCGGGCTCTTCCTGTTTTAGCGTGTGTATAGTGCGTGAAATCGGCGTACGTTCACATTCACACCTTTACCGCCGTTTCGCAGTCTCGCGGCTAAGAGCGCATGCCACTCCTCCGCAAAAAGAAGCCCACGGCGCTGGCGACGACGCGCAGTTTGCCGGCGCTGCCTGTGCGCGCGCTGCAGCAGGAGGAGCTGGAGCACAAGTTTGAATTGTACAAGCACGTCGGCCAAAAGGTGCCGGCGGATGATCGGCGCAGGCTGCCCTTGCCGCGGAAGGTGCCCGCGGCCGAAGATGAGCGCCTCTCGTGGACGTTGTCGCCCATGATGGCGCGCGACGGCGCTGGGAGCTCGGGCGAGCGGCCACTATCGGCGCGCACCGACGCCACCATGTCCATGCTCGGCGTCGGACTCTGCCGGCTCGTGGCGATCGGCGGCCGGGACGCCAAGGGTGAGGTACTGCCCCCGGCGTCGGCGACGCTCGTATGCGATCCGTGGCTGCGCATCTGGTCGCCGCTGGGGGCACCTTCCACGCTCGGCGTTGAGACGAGCGCCACGTCGTCTCTCTCGGCCAGCCCGATCGGCGCGCGTGCGGCCCATGCGGTGACGGTCGTCGGCCATGCACGCTCGCTGCTCGTTGTCGCGGGTGGCGAGGACGCGTTGGGCGACTTGCTGGGCGACGTGCACGTGCTCGAGATGCGCGCGCTCGAGACGGCCGAGGGCAGTGAGCGTCGTCGTGAGCTCGCGCCCGGCCGGCGCGCCCTGCTCGACACGCTCGTGACCCTACGCGGTCGGCAGCGCGCGATGCGACGGAGTCTCGTGAGCATACAGGAGCACGCCTCCCACTGGAAGGCTCTGCTGGTGCTCGAGGAGGAGGCACAACAGGAGCAGCTCCACGAGCAGCAGCAGCAGCAGCAGCAGCAGCAGCAGCAGCAACAACAGCAGCACCAGCACCAGCACCAGCACCAGCACCAGCACCAGCACCAGCACCAGCAGCAATTGCCGTCGCAATCACCAGCGAAGCCATCGCCAGCTAAGGCACAGCAGCAGCAGCAGCAGCAGCAGCAGCAGTCCTCGCCGCACTCCCTGCAGTCGCCCTTGAGCGACGACGCCCCGTCCCCGACGAGGGAGCTCTCGCCGCTCGAGCGCTTGAAGAATGAGCTCCATGAGATGCGGCGCGAGATGTTCAAGCTCAAGAAGGAGCTCGAGCTCCTCGATGCCAAGGCCGACGCCGCGCTCAGCGCGCTCGAGCAGGCCGGGGGGGGCGGTGCCGTTGAGTGGCGATGGCTGAAGGTGGAGATGCCCTTCGAGCCCTCAGAGGAGGCGTTGGCGGAGTTGGAGAAGAAGTCAGTTCATCTAGGCGCCCCCTCGGCCGGCCTCGAGAAGCTGATCACGATCAGCGGCGGCGGCATCGAGCGCGGGGTTTCGTTCGTGCCCCGGCGCCATCACACCCTCGCTGCGACCGGTCACGTCTTGTGGAGCTTCGGTGGCGAGATACGATCTCCGCTGGGCAGCCGGCCGTTGGCGGCGCACAGTACGGCGCGCGCTCCTGAGGCAAGCCCGCCTGCCGTTGGGGTTGGCGGCGTCGGCGCTGGAGGTGCGGGCGCGGGCGCGGCGACGACGGGAAGTGGATCCAAATTAGGAAGTGGATCCAAATTAGGAAGTGGATCCGCCGCCGCCTCGGCTTCCAAATTAGGAACTTGGTGGCATCGCACCGGCATCATCAGCGGCGCCGAGGCGGCGGCGGAGGAGGAGGGCACCGCGGGAGACGCGAAGGCGTCGGAGGCGTCGGAGGAGGCCTCGTCGAGTGCCTTCCTCACTTCCGTCCGATCCGAAGGTGCCCTCCCCAATACAAAGGCTGCCGCCGCCGACCCCAGCGCGGACCCCAGCGCCGACTCGGACGCCGTCTTGAGCGCCGACCTCACCGTGCCGCCATCGTCAGCGCGGCCGAGCCTGCGTAAGCCGCCCAAGAAGGATGACTGGGTGGACCGCGAATCGCCGCAGTACATTGCGGGCGTGCTGCTTGGGCGCATGGCGAAGATCGAGGCGATGGGCTACCCGGAGGTCATCCAGGCGGCGATGGAGCATGCTGCAGCGCACCCCCCAGTCGAGGAGGAGGAGGCAGCCGCGGTGGTGGCCCTCATGCGGCACGGGCCGCGCACGCGCTCCCCGATGGGTCTCTCGTTCGCGCTCGAAGAGGCGCTCGCAAACGACGATGCGGCGGCGATCCAAAAGGCGGCCGCAGCGATCGCCAAGTACGAGAGGGCGGTGGCGGAGAAGGCGGCGGCGGAGAAGGCCGCCGCAGAGAAGGCGGCGGCGCAGCAGGCGGCGAAGGAGAAGGCGGAGGCCGAGAGGGCCAAGCTGGAAAAGGCCAGAGCCAACGCGCCGTTGTCAAAGGCAGAGCGCATGAGGCTCGCGGAGAAGGCCGCGGAGAAGGCCGCCGCGGAGAAGGCCGCCGCGGAGAATGGAGCGGCTGCCGCGCCCGCGCCCGCGCCCGCGCCCGCGCCCGTGCTCGCCACGGAGAAGGCCGCCACGGAGCTAGACGTGATGGTGTACACGGCACACGTGACAATGGCGCTTCCGCCGCCGCCGCCGCCGCCGCCGCCGCCGCCGCGGGTGAACGAGTTCATCCTCACCGACGAGTTCTTGTGTGCCCAGATGGAGCGGCTCGCGTTGCCGGATGATGGCTTCCATCATCGAGACGTAGCGGTCCCGACGGTGCGTCTCGTCTGGCGGCGGCTGCGGACGCACGGGCGGCCACCGGCGGCGCGCTGCGCCCATGCCATGTGCGTGAGCGGCGCCGTCGCGGGCATCAGTGCGCGGCTGCTCGTGCACGGCGGCGTGGGGTATGAGGATCTCTCCGACGAGGTTCGGTTGCTGCGGCTCCCGGTGGACGATCGCACTCGCGCACGCATCGTGCTGAGTGACCTGCACGTGCTCGAGCCGTCGACGGGCACCTGGTCGCAGCCGGAGCTGTGCGGCTGGCCGGCGACGAGACGCGCATTCCACAGCATGCACTCGCTCGATGGACGTATCCTTGTGCTCGGCGGGCGCGATGGGGACGGCTCGGGCCGCGCGGTGCCCGACGCCGCGCTCCTCACCCTCACGGGGCGCACGGCGGCGGGCGGCGATGGCTTCTGGACGCACTGCGGGCTGCCGTGCGGACTGCCCCTCGATCTCGGCCTCGAGCACGCCGAGCGCCGTCCCGAGCGGCTCCCGCCGTTGGTAACGACGCCAATGCCGATGCCGATGCCGATGCAGCTCACCCACGAGGCCCCGATGCGTAATGGGGCAGCGTCGATGGGAACGGTGCCGCCGACGCGCCATGCGCCCGTGACGGTGCTCGGCTCTCCCGGCCTGCTCGGGCTGTCCCGCTCGCACGCGGCGGCGGCGGTGGTCGAAGGGTGCTTGTTGCTCTTTGGCGGGCTCGACGCATCCGAGATTGAATCTCCGACGGCCGAGATGCTCGAGATCGACAGCTTTGCCTGCGCGCTGCTCGGCGTGACGCCTCAGGCGGCGAGTGTGGGGGGCGGTACGCCTCTGAGGCTGCACGGCCGCCACTTTGTGCCCACGGAGCGAGCGAGCGCTGCCGTGCGCTTTGCATGGCCAGATGCGGCCGCGATGCACAGCGGGGGGGTGCGTCTTCGCGATGTGACGAGGTCGTCTATGATGGTCCCCGCGCGCGTGCTGGCATCCGATGCGCTCGAGGTCGTCTGCCCGAGGCTCGATGGCGCGATCGCCGAGGGCGAGGTGCACATCACCGTCTGCTTCGCCGTGCGTGCCGCCGAGGGCAAGCCGCCGCATGCGCTCGAGACAGCGCCGATTGACTTTTTGCTGGTTGGTCAGACGGTCGCAGGCACGAGCACGATGAGCGGCAAGGGTGCGAGCGTGGCGGTGGCCGGCGCACGCACCGAGCTGCGCGTCACCGCGTGCAACATCAACGGGCTGCGCCGAAAGCGCGGAGGCGACAGCGTCGTGTTGAGCACACGTGAGGAGCCGCAGACGTACGAGGGACGACTCGCAGCCGCCGCCGCCGCCGCCGCCGCCGCCGCCGCCGCCGCCGCCGCCAAGCCCCCTAAGGATGACGGGGCGTCGGAGGCGGCGGCCGAGGGCCCTCCCGCGGCGTTGCTCCTCCTCACGTCCAAGTTGGACACGTGCGGCGTGGTCGACCATGCGAATGGGCAATACACGTGCGGGTACACCGCGCCTACCCAGGTGGGCTTGCTCCAAGTTGGGGTCGCCATCAACGGGGCGGATGGGCCGTGCTGCGCGGTGACGGTGGTGCCCGCAGCGGCCGATCCGAGCATGACGACCCTCACGATCGCGCCCGAGGCGTGCGTCGTTCGCGCGGGCGAGCCCCTCGTCGTGATGGTGCAGCCGCACGACGTGTTCGGCAACTGCTGCGAGCTCGCGCCAGCTCAGCTCGAGGCACTGCTGACAGCCGTCCCGGCCAAGCGAAGCGATCCGACCTCGCCGCCCGCCTCCCCGGCCAGAGGAAGCCCCTCGCCCGCCACGCGCTCAGGACAGCGCGCGGCACGCTCGTGGGGCGTCATCGAGGGAGTGAGCCGTCACCTTGGGGTACAGGCACCGCAGCATCTGTTCGGACCCCTCGCACTACGCCCCAATAGCACTCGCGTCGGCACCCATGCTCTGCAGGTGACATCCCACACATTGATAACACTTGATTACATTTGATTACATTTGATTATAATTGATTACAATTGATTACAATTGATTATACACTTGATTACACTTGATTACACTTGATTACACTTGATTACACTTGATTACACTCGCATCGGCACCCATGCTCTGCAGGTGCGCTGCCGCGGCACCATCTGCACAGAGCCCATCTACTTCGAGGTGATCCCGGGCGGTACGTGTGCACATCGGTGCACCCTCGTCGAGCTCCCTGGAGAGCGGGGCCTGTGCGCCAGCGCCAACCCCCCTCGCAAAAAGTTGCTGCCACAGCCCGACTGGTACGACATGACGTTGATCGCTCGCGACGCGTACGGCAACCGCACCGGCGTCGGAGGCGACGAGGTCAGCGCCACGCTCGAGATGGAGAGCCTTCGAGGCTCCAAGTTTGCCAGCCGGTTACGCGCCCACCTGCTGCCGTTAGACCCGGATCCGCCGACGATCATCGATCGCGAGAACGGCACGTATGGCGTGCGCGTGCCGGCGACGCGACCGGTGCGCCCGCCCAAGCCCCTGGTCTTGCCCCATGCGGAGGAGGACGATGCCACTACCGGTAAACTCAACGCGCTCAAATGGATGGGTAAGGTCGTCCGGCGCAAGGACACGCAGCTCGAAGCTCTCGCCGTGATCGAGTTGGTCGAGGGGCGAGAGGTGACGCTGCGCTGGGTCGCTACCGGCAAGACGGCCAAGGGCAAGCCCGAGGCTCTGCTGCGTGGGCTGGATGAGCGCACGTTCGTCAGTGAGAAGCTCCAGGGACGTGTGGAGAAGACGGACGCGTGCGCGCCAGACTTTGCGATCGAACACGCTCTTGAGTGCTCTCGAGGACCACTGATGACCACTGATAACCGCTGATGACCGCTGATGACCGCTGATGACCACTGATGACCACTGGTTGGTCCCTTCGAATCACTCTCCCTGTATCGCGCCCCCCGCCCTCCCTCTCACCCCCTACCCTCCCTCTCACGCTCCCTGTATCGCACCCCCCGCCCTCCCTCTCAGGTACGGTGACCTCGAGATCAAGGCGCTCGATGCCGAAGATCCCAATGGCAGCCCAGGCGCCCGTGCACTCAGCTACGTCGTCGACGATGGCGCCAAGACCTTTCGGCTGACCCCGGCTGACCTCATTTCGGCGCTCGAGGAGTACCGTGAGATGATGGAGGCGACCGAGCTGCATGAGGTGAGGCGCTCTTGATTGCTCCTGATTGCGCTTGATTGTGAGAGGATGGGAGGTAACCGAGCTGCATGAGGTGGGCTGTGGGGAAGTGAGGTGGGCTGTGGGGAACTCGTGCTGCCCATGCGTGGACCGCCGCTGAAAGCCTCCCTGAATGTCACCGAATGCCTCCCTGAGTGCCACTGATCGTTTCCTTCATCAGGTGCTGTGGGGAAGGTACACGCTGCGCCTCTTCGTCAACGGCGAGCTAGCCGCGACCGAGGTGCTCGACATTGAAAACCCACTCAAGCTCTTCGGCTCGGCTTCGTCACTACCTAACGGAGTCCTCAAGGCCGTCTCGCGCGTGAACGCGAAGGCGGCGCTCGAGCAGGTGAGGCACTCTTGATTGCTCTGGATTGCTCTGGATTGCGCTTGATTGCGCTTGATTGCGCTTGATTACTTGAGCAGGTGAGGCGCACATTCGAGGAGCGAGGGGTCCAGCATGCAAGTGCTCACCACGGCGCCCGCCCCCACTTCCCACAGGTGAGGCGCACATTCGAGGAGCGAGGGGTCAAGATGGACAAGGGTCTCGAGAGCGTGCTCAAGGAGAAGGCAGCCGAGATCGAGGAGCTCTTCCTCGACATCTCGGACCGGAACGCCGCGCGGGAGAAGGAGGAACGTGATGAGCGAGCAAGGGCGCAGCAGGCAGCGGGCCAACAGGCACGTTCACATTCACACCGGAAGCGCTCCGTCCGCCTAGCTTTGCCAGGCAAGGAGGAGGTCGAGGACGGGGACGACGGGGACGAGGACGAGGACACTACCAAGGACAGTGACGAGGACGAGAAGGAAGAGGATGCCGACACTACCAAGGACGCGGCTGCGGCTGCGGCGGCTGGCGGCGGCGGCGGCGGCGGCGGCGGCGGCGGCGGCGGCGGCGGCGGCGGCGGCGGCGGTGTATCCCCGCTCTCATCCGCATCGGCCATCACGCCCTCGCCCATTGCCGCTGCTGTTGTCGCAAAGGCCTTTGGCGGCGGCGGTGGCGGGCTCGGGGTGAGCATCGGCACGCCAAAGCTCCACAGCCCGTCCCCCAAAAGCCCCAAGGACTTGGCAGCGCTCGCGGCGGCCAAGGAAGGGTCACCACGAATTCGAATGGAAGACTTCTGGGACGTGTGCAAGAGCGCCAAGCTCACACAGGGTGGGCATGGCGGGCGCTCAGGCCGGATCCATAATCAGGTCGCTCTCGACGCACTGCTGCCGAAGCATGCGCTCACGTGCGTCAGGGGCGAGACGCACGAGGCTGAGGTGGGTGCCATGCAGCTCACCTTCGATGCGTTCTTTCAAGGGCTGATTTCGATCGCAATCGAGACGTTCCGGCCTTTGCCGTGCGTCACGAACGCCACGGTGAAGGAGGCACTCGAGCAAGTACTCGATGCCGAAGCGCTGGTGGCCGCCAGAGATCCTCCGCTCGATGCTCTGCGGCTCGAGTTACGTCAATCCCCAGAGTGCCGTAACCTGGTGCGCGAGCTCAGCCGGCAGCTGCGCGAGATCTACAGCCACTGGGCCAAGGCGGACGAGCGCGAGACACGCACCGACATGCTCAGCTGCAAGGAAGCCCAGGTGAGCGTGCGCGCCTCTGCTTGGCGCAGATGCTCCTCTGCCCCGCATGCAAGTGCTCACCACGGCGCTCCCGCCCTCTTCCCCACAGATGATGCTCCAGCGCGCCGCCATCATTGGCACGCGGCTCTCGGTCGTGCAGGCGCGCGCCTTCATCATGAAGACGCTCTTCGTCGACCCTCCCAGTGAGTACACGGGTGAGCACGAGGCGCTGCATCTCGCGTACGGAGATTTCATCGAGCTCCTTGCGCGCGCGGCTGATGAGTACTTCAAGTCGGCCAAGTCGTTGCCTCATTTGGTCGATCGTCTGCGCCTTGTCATCGAGCACGTGCACCGCTCCGTACACGAGGCGGGCATCCTGCCAGAGCTCAAGGAGCCGCGTCGTCAGCTCGTCCGATCGCAGCTGAGGCGAGCCAAGGCGATGTGAGTCAGAAAATGGGGGGCGGACTCTCTCACGCACGCGGGCGTGTTAGAGGCTTGTTAGAAAGAAACCCTACAATAGCTACGCTGAACCGGACTGCAGTGTGCTCGCTTTTCACCTATTTAGCAAGTTTCCGTCCTCGCTCCACGCGCGTCATCATCGGCGTTCGGCGATGCCGCAATTGGCGAGGCACGCGGTCAGGTACGCGAGCACGTGCAGTAGCTCTGCCAAGGTCGCCTTTTATGGAATCGGCAACATGGGCCGCGGCATGGCGCTGAATCTGCACAAGGCGGGCTTCGAGGTGACCGCCTTCGATCCAGCCGTGGAGGCACGGAACGCGGCGGCGGCGGCTGGGCTGCGTGTCGCCTCTACCGTCGAGGCGGCCGCCGAGGGCGCTGACTACATTGTGTCGATGCTTCCTACCGGCAAGCACGCCGTTGAGCTTTACCTCGGCCAGAGTCGCCTCTTGAGCCGCACCTCGAGCGCCGCCACTCTCGTCGACTGCAGCACCATCGACTCGCAAACAGCGCGTGAGCTCGGTGCGGCGGCAGCGGAGCGCGGCTTCGGCTTCCTTGACGCGCCCGTGTCGGGCGGGACCGCGGCCGCCGCCGCCGGCACGCTCGCCTTCATGTGCGGCGGCGCTCCTGAGACGTTTGAGCGGGCGAAGCCGGTGCTGGGCGCGATGGGCAAGAAGCTCTTCCACGCGGGGCCTGCGGGCGCGGGGCAGGTGGCCAAGGCGTGCAACAACATGCTGCTTGCGATCCACATGATCGGCTCCACCGAGGCGCTCTCGATGGGCGTGCGCGCAGGCCTCGCGCCCGAGAAATTGAGCGAGATTCTGCTCGCCTCCTCAGGACGCAACTGGTCTCTCGAGGTCTACAATCCGTTCCCGGGCGTGATGGCGACGGCCCCCGCGTCCAAGGGCTTCGCCCCCGGCTTCATGACGGACCTGATGGTGAAGGACCTCAAGCTCGCCCTCGACGCCGCCGAGAGTTCGGGGCTCGATGTACGCATGGGCAGGCTCGCAAAGGATCTCTTCGAGGAGCACCAGAGGCTCGGCCATGGACACCTCGACTTCAGCTCGATTATCAACAGGCTGGGGCCACGCGCGGCGGACTGAGCGCGAGCTCGCGCACCGCAGCGCATATGCTCGCGGACCGTTGTCCACGGAGAGTCGGTAGAGAGTGACCGTCTCGGCACCTCCCCTCTCCGGACGACTTCAGATATCGACGCGCGCGTCGTCGCGGGAACACGTCTGTCTACACTGTGCACGTTGATGGGCGATTATCTCTTCAGTGTGAATTGACGAAACTCATCAGCTATTTTGTAAAGATCAGGTTTCGACAAAACCTGAAGTGGACTTTTCCGCCAGAGTGCCACTGCTGAAGATGGCGAGCCGGCTGCGCTGTGCTTTGACCCGTGTGCCGTGACACGCCGGCCGGCCGCGCCGGTCACCGGCGGTCAGCCGGTCCCGCGTCCGGTCAGCGGCATGCCGGCCAGGCCGGCACCCCACAGGGAGGAGCCGGCGCAGAGCTCGCAGGTCGCAGCCTCCTGAAAAAAAGAATTCGTACCGAGAACCGACGTCATTTTAGTAAATGTGTAATCCTCGAGCTTTATGAATGTTTTAAGTCCGTTTAACCGTAGGGTACGGGTCGAAACGCGGCGTGTTACGACTTACGCAGCGTGTATCCGTGTAATAGCCGGGTCATAGCCGGGGAATGCATGTCGGAATCGAATGCCGGAAAAGCGAAAACGAGGTGGCGCTGAGGTGGGGAGGCGAGAGAGGTGACTCAGACTGTGGTGAGATGAACTCACACCGTAGACCGGAGCGGACGTGGGGAAATACGAATGCTAGTGGCAATCCACGAAACCAAATAAGCCCAAAGACGGCGCACCCCAAGGACAGCGGTCCTCTTCGCCGCCTTCTTTCTGCTCACCTCGCCCTTCAGCCCTCACCGGATCGCTGCGCGCGCCTATATTCTATAGTCGCGTCACTCCTTCTTCACGCGCTTCGGGTCGGGAATGCGTGACTGCACCCGAGTGTCGAGGGTCGCCGACTCGACGTCTATGGCGCGCTTCCGAAGTTCGACATCGCGTTCCGCACGCGTGCTGGTACCTGTCACCTCCACATCTGAGCAGGGCAGCTGAAGCCCGCGAATGCTTGCCTTGGAACTGGGACCCCAACCGCAAGCATTCTTCACACTGATCATTGAAAAGTAAGTCACGTCAGGAGAAAGCCCCGTCACCTCTGCCTTGCATCGCGACGCCAAATAGGAAATTGCTCCGCTGGCTGTTACTAGAGTGGTCTTCGAATCCAATGGCTTCCAAGTACCCAAAGCGCCCTCGCGGATGAAGACCGTGACGTCTGTGAACGGTGGAGCGCCTGGAAGCAGCGGTGGTAGCGTCCAATGCACGCGCATGCTCGTCTCACCAACAGCTTCGAGCACCGGGGCGGCAGCAGCCAAAGGGCGAAGGGATGAAA
>PJAB01000544.1:0-24343 GCA_002887195.1 Chrysochromulina parva | reverse complement strand
GGCGGCGGCGAGGGTGGTGGCGAGGGCGGTGGCGAGGGCGGCGGCGAGGGCGGTGGCAACGGCGGTGGAGACGGTGGAGGTGAGGGTGGAGGACTAGGCGGAGGCGAGGGCGGTGGCGAAGGTGGAGGCGACGGTGGGGGCGGTGACGGAGGTGGTGACGGCGGTGGCGATGGGGGTGGTGACGGGGGAGGAGATGGTGGTGGAGAGGGCGGCGGCGAGGGCGGCGGCGAGGGCGGGGGCGAGGGCGGGGGCGACGGGGGAGGTGAGGGCGGGGGAGAGGGCGGTGGTGTGGGTGGCGGGGGCGAGGGGGGCGGCGAAGGTGGAGGGCTTGGTGGTGGTGGGCTCGGTGGTGGCGAAGGTGGAGGGCTGGGTGGCGGTGGCGATGGTCGAGGTTGTCTAGGCGGCGACGGTGGTGGCAAGCATCTCACACCGCAGTCTGCGCAGTCGCTCGAGAAGCTGCAATGGCCGGAATAGGATTGGGGGCCTCCATCGTCGCACAGGGCATCCTCGGCATAGTGACACGTATTTGTGCACAAGCACCCGTTTGCGTCCGTCTGTAAACGCCTTTCGAATGCTCGCATTCCAGATGTTGGAACGATTGGCTGCGGCGTTGACAAGACAGGCGGCGGCGTTGACGAGGCAGGCGGCGGCGCCGGTTCAAGACGTGACAGCTCGGGCGCCGCTCGTGACGATGTTGCGACTGATACATCACAGAATAGTGCCAGAGTCATGACGAGCGCTCCAGCACTTCCGCGCAGAAATGTAGTCATTCTGGTCGTCGTGGTGGCTGGAGGCGTTTCGCGCTGCGTCGCAGGCGTGCAACACCCCTGCTCGAGGGTTGCAGCACCCATTTTGATCTTTCTCGAGATTTTTCGCTCGAGTTCTTCGAGCCTTATAAACATTGGCTGTGAAACGGCTGTGAGCCGGAGCGTGCACCCGCACAGTTGAAAAGGTCGTGCCTGCGGCGCAGTGAAAAGGTCGAGAAGCACCAACGCACAGTTGAAAGGTAGTCGTGCCCTATGGCGTCGTGAAACGGTCGAGTCTTGTGTGCATGCTTGGTGGCCTTGGTGGCTTTTTCCCCGACGCCGCCACCGCCTCATCAAGAGGCGTCGAGACTCGGCCGCAGCCACCATCGCCGACACCATCACCATCGCCGCCACCATCTCCGCCCGTGCTGGACGCGTCGGCCCTGTTCGATCAAGCCGTCGCACCGTTTTTGGAGCAGGTGCGGGCTGGAAAGCCGACCTTTTCACTGCTGGAGCATGGCTCGTGGAGTGGACTATTCTCGCTCGCTGTGAGCGAACGATTTCCACGCGGCACGTTGGTGGCGCTCGAGCCGAACCGCAGCCTGTGGGCGCATCATGCGTCGCTTGCGCGCATGCAGCGCCGCGCGAACGTCGTCTTTGCGAATAATCCGCTCACTTACGAGGTGGCCGAGGCCCTCGCTCATTCCAACGAATTTCTGGACGGCCAGCTGCTGCTCTCTCTGCACACGGCGCGCCCGTTCGACCACGGGTCTTCGATCAGCGTCGAGCGTCTCCAGCAGATCGACAAGTACATCGGCCACCTTCTCTCGCTTGCGCGGTACACTCTCATGCTGCTGCCCGCACCGGATCAGCGCGCAGTGTGCCGCGACAACCGGCTTGCGCAATGGACGTATGCGTCGGTGACGCCCGGCAAGGCTGCATTGGCGTCCGCCATGCGACTCGAGGCCGCCGGCAGGGCGTTTGGGCTGCGCCTGAGCGTGCGGCGCGTGACGCGCGGCGTGGCGCTCGACGGTTGCGAGTACGAGGTGTGGCGCGTGACGCTGCTGCATATGGATCGCCTCAACCGGCACCACTACTGCCTGGGCGGCTGCAAGACGCACACGCGGCGCACGTACCGAATGATCTACGACGCGGCAGACCCCGAGAACCCAACGGCGCGCACCGCGTCGCTCGTCAGCGGCCGAATGAACATGACAAATACGCAAACGGGCCGGCACATCCCGTTTGAGACGGGCTCGATGAACATGCATACGCTGCTCTCGCTGCAGGGCGAGCCGGTTGGCGCAGCTGTGGACGCGGCTGAGGCGGCACGCCAGGTGCTCATCCTCATGTTCCTCTCACTGCCCGTCTTCCAAGACCCAGCGCCATGGAACGTCGTTTGGCGTGCCGGCGAGCTCTTCCCGATTGACGTGGGAGACGGCTTGACCATGGAGCAACGGCCTGTGCAGGATGGCAAGTCGCCCTGGGACGTCTTCGCCCAAAAGTACATTGGCTCTGTCTCCGAGTGCTACCGCATGTCGCTCAAGACTCTCTGTGGCTTCACAGCCCCCTTCACAGCCCCAGAGGGCCACGGTGATGAGCGGTACGCCACTTGCATGCAGAGTCACTTCACGGGCTTGTGTCCCACCGAGCGGCCCTTCCCGTGTCTCGACGGGTGCAACAAGAGCTATCAGATGTGCCGCCACCTTGCACCGGCCAAGGTAGTCCCCGGCTGGTTTGCGGCCACCTTTTCGCACGTCACCGCGCATCGGCACCGATACAGCCAATTCCTTTCGAGGCCGTCGGACGGACCCGCGCCAGGCGAGGCCTCGCCCGCAGTGCTCGGGATGAGTGGCGGCGATGGGTACGAGGGGCTGCGTTTCGGCTCACCCAGTCTAGTTCAGGCTCAGCTTGCGCTCGCAGCGCGACGACGAGCGTCGACAGCCACACACTCCTCCTCCTCCTCCTCCTCCTCCTCCTCCTCCTCCTCCTCCTCTTCCGCGGCGTCACGAAGGAAGAAGAGCGCCGTTACGAGTGCCAAGCTCGAGCCGCCTCACGTCGAGCCGCCAGCAGCTAGCCAAGCGCGCGACGATGCCGACAGCGACATTCACAGCGACATTCACAGTGACACCGCCACCGACGGCGGCAAGGGCATGGCTGGTGTGGGTAGCGATAGTCACAGCAGGAAGGCGGACACCTCAGCACACGCCTCAGTAGGTACCGCGGTCGACGTGGACGACGGCGACGAGAAGCACGCCTCCGCAGCAGCGTCTGACGAAACTTCTGACGAAGCCTCTGCCGTATCGGCCGCGGCGGCTTCCGATGTGGAGTCCGATGGCGACTCGGAGGCCGGCCTCAGCGAGCTGCTGGCGCTGCGTGGCCAGCGGAACGTCGGCAGTGTGCTGAGCACCGCCGCGGCGGGTGCTGAGCCGGGCGAGGGCTTTATCGTGGGCGCCCACCGACGGGCCATTCGTTTCGACGAGCTGCACGGCGACGTGGCGGCGCGCACCGTTTTCGGCGCCGTCGTGGGCGTTATGGGCCAGGTGGGCTACTTTGGTGGGCTTCTCACACTCTTGCAGCTGGTGGCGTTAGCATGGATGGGCATGCAGCTGTGCCAGCGCAACAGCCGTGGCCGGCAGCTACTGCGTGCGCTGAGCACGCGGCTCTCTATACACGGAGGCGTACTGGGTAGCCGAGGCGGCACCGAGAGGGACCGAGGTGGAGGCGGCCGGCTTGGCCAGAGCGGCGTGGGCGGCAGCGGAGGTGGTAGGGCCGGACAGGCGAGGCATCGCGGCGCCGGGGGCGACAGCAGACTGCTGGGCGAGATCTGAACACTTTTGCCCGTCATGCCCGATGCCGTGTGACGGTTGTTGACGTTGTTGCCACTTTATTTTTCCCCTATTTCCTTCACAATGCACCACCAACACACAGAGAAACTGGGGTGGAATATATGGTGTGCTCTTCCCCAGAGCGAGAACTCCGCCCGAGCCCCGACACACACCCGTGTCCCGACATAACGACATTGCGAGTATCGTACCGTTATCGACCGGCTCCTGATGAGTTATGTCGAGCCGTCCTTTGAGACGGTGTGGTCAGCGCGGTGTGGACCGAGTCGCAAAGAAGCTGCCGGAGTCCACCCGATCACCTGCCGCTCGGTACAATGCACCTTTGTACTGTTGTACTCGCCACTCCGTAACTGGAAAACTAACGAAATCCGCCGGGATGTGCAGCCGGGATGGAGGGCAGTGGGCGGCCGCCAAGTGCAAATGCAAGCTTGGGTCGACATCGATCAGGCTGAGGCGCATCCAAGAGCGGTGGCGCGCCGCAAGCGCGCGCGCGAGGACACTCGAGAGGAGTTTGACCTCACCCTCGATGAGCCGCCTCCGGTGGCCACTGCGCGGGCCGCCGCTCGGGCCACCGCTGCCAACACAACGACTGATGCTCTTCCTGCAGCTGCTGTCGCTGCGTCAGCACTAGCGCTCGCGCCTGTTGCCACCGCTGCTGCGGCAGCTCCTCGTGCCACCGCAGCTACTGCCGCCAGCGACGCCTTAGCCGTGTCCTCGCGCGGCGCCTCCGGCTTCGCCATCGACCTCTGCGACGACGACACAGATGCTGAGGGCTCGCTCTTCGCGAGCTCACTCAACGTGCTCTTCGACGAAGACGACTTTGATCTGGACGACATCATGGAGCTCGCCGACCTGGGCGAGGCCGCTGATCCAGTGCCACCCCAAGTCGGCCGCAGCAAAAGCATAGGCAGCAGCAGCAGCAGCGGCGGCGGCGGCAGCGGCGGCGGCGGCGGCAGCGGCAGCGGCAGCGGCGCGCCGATCGCGCCCATAGTGCTCGACGACGACGACGACAACGACGACGACAACGCGGATCCGGACGCTGCGATGGCGGCGCGGCTGCAAACGCAGCTCGACGCAGAGGAGCACGCGGAGCAGGTGCGGCGTGTGAGGCGTGCAGCGGAGGACGAAAGGCTCGCGCGGCGCGTGCAGGAGCAGCTGGCGGCGGGCCTCGAGCCGAGTGCCGCAGCCGCCGAGCCGCACGACCTGCTCCGCGCGCAGCGGGCACGCGTGCGCGAGTGGCTGAGCGACAAGGCAAAGGAGCTGCATGTCAAGGATGTGTGGGCAAACCCGAGCGCGCAGCCCGGCGGCCTGCTGTACGAGCGCTTCGCCGCTGCCTTCAAGGCGGCGAGCGACAAGGCCGTGCGCCTCGTGTTCCACGGCACACGTGCCGAGAACATCGACCAGATCTGCACACACGGGCTCGACCCGACGCGGCGTGGCCTGAATGGTCAGGTGCTCGGCGCGGGAGAGTACTTTGCCGAAACTCCCGCCATCTCGATCCCGTACTGCGCCGGCTCGAAGCGCATGCTCGTCTTTGCCGTGCTTATGGACCGCTCGGGCCTCACCAAGCGACAGCAGGGCATTGTCGTGATCAACAAGAGCGAGCATCAGCTTCCTCTCTTCGTCATCACTTTTGAGCAACGCGCGCTCGAGATGCTCAGGACAATGCCGCCGCTGCTGGGCAATGCCGCGCCCGCGGGCATGCCGTCGCGGCTGGGCTCAGCTTGGGCTCAGAGGGCCGCGGGCGCCGCGCCCGCGGGCATGCCGCCGCAGTTGGGCTCTGCTTGGGCTCAGCTTTTCCCTCAGCATGCCACTTCGGGCATGCTTTCCAGCTTTGGGCTGGCAAGCATGCCGATGCCGCCATCCGCATCGGCGCCGGCGCCGCCGCCCTACCGAACGCGAGGATCCAAAGCCAATGTGGCTCCTGCGCGCCGCTCACGTTGAGAGCCTACAGTACTTCAGTAGCTCAGCTCAAACTACACTGAGACCAAGTCCAAATCATCGAAAAGTGCAGACTTCCAACTAGGCTTGAATTCCTACCAGGCTGACTTTGCCAAGACAGTGTGTTCACATGATAGACGTGAAGCTGCGCCCTGTTTGCATTGTCCATTGAGACGGAGTTATTTGGTCGGGTGCCGCCTCGGCATGCGCCTCCGGGCCTTGAGTTGACCGAGGGGTGCGGAGCCGTCCTTAGAGTCAAGTCTTGCTTGCTTGCTACATGTAGCTTAGAGTCACGGAGTTTTTTGCGCTCCGACTGCCGAGACGAAACGGATTTTGAAGAGAGAAGTCCCTTCAAGTGAAGGCCAATACCAAGAAACGTCCAGAAACTCGTCCAGACGCGAAATTCGTCCAATGCGGTACCATGGCTGCGCACGGCCTCGCTCGTAGCTGCCATCGTAGCTCCACTTAAAGAATGCCCTCGCTGGCGCCTGGTCGTGGAGTGATTGGTTTTGGCAGCTCGGCTGGCGGTGGGCGATCAATCGGTCCTGCGACGCCGGTGCGCAACGTTATCGTCTCCGACGCCAGCAGCAAGGTGGCATCCATGTCTCTTAACCGCTACAGGGAGTCCGCTCCAGCGCCCGCGGCGTCCGCTCCCGCCCCCGCCTCCTCATCCCTCACGGGCTCCGGTTCAGGTTGGCGCGACGCGTTCAAGCTTTCGGATGGGCCGAAGCCAGTCCCCAAGAACAAAGACAAAGAGTACACGTTCGGTGCCGTCGTTGAGGCCGAGCGCTGGCGCTCGAAGCTCAGCGGCGCCGCGACGGCACCCAAGAAGGACGACGACAAGCTCGGATCCTACGAAGGGCCGGCGCAGGCGGTCTGGATGGCGGAGCGTCTGTACGGGGATAAGCCGCCCTCGGCGCAGGAGCTCGAGGCGGAGGAGGCTGAGTTGCGCGCTAAGCGCGTCATCGGGCAGGCGTGGACCCTCGCCGTCCCCGTCGAGGTCCATTACATCGAACGTCTCGAGGAGACGCTTCGCCGCCGGCTGGGGGAGGTGGAGGCCACCGGCACGCGCCACCTCGGAGCGGGGCTAGCAGCGCGCGCCTACTTCGCCGAGTGCGACCCGCACCGCTCGGGCCGCGTCCTCTTGGGCCCCTTTGTCGACACCATCGGGCGCAAGCTCAATTACGATTTCCCTGGCAGGGGC
The DNA here is from genome assembly GCA_002887195.1 of Chrysochromulina parva. Classification (NCBI taxonomy): domain Eukaryota; phylum Haptophyta; order Prymnesiales; family Chrysochromulinaceae; genus Chrysochromulina; species Chrysochromulina parva. The sequence continues at coordinate 17,606 of PJAB01000544.1, read as the reverse complement.
GCCGTACCGAGCTCGCATCAGGTGCGCGCTCATCTGCTTCCAATCTGCTTGCCATCTACTTGCCATCGGCTTGCCATCTCATTGCTTCTCATCGCCTTCTGATTGCCTTCCTCATCAGTCGTCCCACGCTCGCATCAGGTGCTCGCCGCGCTCTTTGCACGGTGCGACCTTGCGCGTTCGGGTTCGGTGCCGGCCGAAGACTTCCACCGCGCGCTCGTGGGCGCGCCGCGCTCCGACGGGCGCGCGAGTGGTCGAGTGACAAATACCATTGGACGGCTCCGGGAGGGTCTGGAACGGGAAGCTGGCGGGTATGACGCTCTGCGCGCTGCAGATGCGCGCTGGTACGCGGCGCACAAGGAGGGAGGCTATCCTACGGGCACGCTGCCCGCCAAGCTCTTCATCAATGGTCTCCTGTCGCTTGCCACTCTGTGTCGCGTCACCCTGAGCGACGCCGATCTCAACGCGCTCGTCGACGCGTTCGAGCCCCCAGCGACGACACCACGTGGCCCTGGGCGTGGCACCGAGCAAGGGCCTCTCTTCTCGTTCGACGAGTTCACACTCGCGGTGCGCGGGCCGCCCATGGGACCCGAGCGCGTGCGCCTCGTGCGCTCCGCCTACGCGGCGCTCAAGGAGGACGCGAACAAGAAGCAGGTCAAACCCGAGCACCTGGCCGCCCGATACGACGCTTCACGGCACATTGGCGTGCACGAAGGGGTGCTCACGGAGGAAGACGTGGCGCTGGCCTTCCTCGCGCCGTGGCGCGACGATCCCGCCCACCTCGACGACGAGGTGACCCTTCGAGAGTTCGCCGACAGGTACGAGTGGATCTCCCCGCTCTTCGAGACAGACGAGTACTTCGAAGACATGATGGTCGCCGCGTGGCGGCTCAAGTGAGCAAGGCGTCGTTTTGAGCTCATTTGCTCTCAAACTTGTTTGAAACATAAACCTAAACAACGCGACCCCGCACCGGCGGCGCACGTTTCACCGAAGAGGAAAAGGCGAGGCGCTTTACAACCCTTTCCTCTTTGTCGACGGACGAAGCCATGCGAGTAGGGTTACGCATCTCGTCGCCGAGCAAGGCTACACTCTTCGACCCATCTGGGTCGGCGCTCACACAACAGCACTTTGTCGGTGAGCCCGTGCTCTCACCGGAACTGGCGAGGCGAAATGGAGCTTGGCCAAGTCAGATGGACTCTCAGTCGATCCAACCTTTCCTCGACCGATGGCGGCCAGCCTCTCGCACGACAGCGCTGCGTTCGTCAAGTTCAATTGTCGAGCTCCACAATCCGAGTTTGCGCCGTGTCTCATCCATGCACGAGCTGTCGCATCGGCCGCAGCTGCTGAGAAGGGAGCCCGACCTGCACGCAGCGAGCGTGACTCATCTGCATGCTGCAAAGAGTTCGACTCATCTGCAAGCTGCATCTGCAAGCTCCATCAAGAGCGCCTCTGCGTCTCATGCTGCAAGTGCGGCTCATCTGATGGGCTTACCGCGGCAGACGACGTCCAAATACTTGGCTTATATGGCCTCCGAGTCCGACGTGATCAGCGCGCAGGTCAAGTTTGACATGAGCCAGTCCAATCGGCGCCCAAACACGGCCCCGGCTCCTCAAGGCTCCTACCTCAAGGAGCTCGAGGTGGGCCGTCCGCCGTTCAAGTCGTGGACGGGGCCGGACGTGGTCTTCGACATCATCGACAAGGACAAGAGCGGCCACGTATCGCGCGACGAGCTCTACCGCTTCTTCCGCGGCCGCCTCGATCCGGATAAGGTCGCCTCGCTCTTCGCCACCCTTGACAAGGATGGTTCGGGCTCGGTGAGCCGCGAGGAGTGGATCAAGGGGTACCATGAGGCGGGCTTTGGACAGGGCGCGATCCTCGGGCAAGACCAGCGAGGCCTCAACTTGCTCCTCGACCTCGTCTCACACCACTACACGGTGGACTTTGCCGACCTGCACAAGCATCGAGCGCCGCGTCGCATCCCGAGGGGCGAGGAGCGCGGCATCACGCTCTCGCAGCTGCGCGACATTATGAGGCACATAGAGGCTCGGTGCGACCACGAGGGGTGGATGGGTGTGCATGGGCGCCGGCTGAGAGTGGCGGACGTGACCATGTACGACGTGACGCGCTACATCATCAAGCCGAGCACGCAGGAGCAGCGCTCGAGCTACATCGAGCGAATCGCGCAGGACGTGCAGCCGCCCGTCTGGTTTGTGTGCAGCTGGTGGGGTGAGAGCTTCCGCAACCTGCTCGACTGCCTCGAGCAGCACGCGCGCGACCGCGGCGTGCCCGACCACTGCGCATATTTCATCTCTGCCTTCGCCAACAACCAGTGGCGGCCCGACCCGGCCTTTTATTGGTCCACGTTCCAAAAGGCGCTGCGCAACTGCATCGGGACTGTGACGGTGCTTGATGCGGCTGGGGTGTGCCTGCGCCGCTCGTGGTGCCTGTACGAGACCTATCTCTCATTGGTCAAGGCAGACCATAAATGGGATCTGTACACCGCGCGAACGCACGTGTGCGTCACCACGATGCGTGTCACCGCGGGTCGCATCGATGGGACCAAGCACCGACATTGCACGGCGGTCGGTCTTCTTGAGGGGGACTACGCGGCGGCCGACTTCCACGCATGCCAAGTGAACAAGCCGACGCGCGAAAACTTCTTCCCGCTGCGCCTCGCTCTGAGGGGGTTAGAGTCTCGCCTCCTCGAAGCTCATACCTCGGTCGAAGCCGATCGGAAGGCCATCCTCACGGCCGTCGCTGGTGAGAACATCTTCAAGGCCGTGGCCAAGGTGAACCAGATCGATGTGGCCAAGAAGGAGGCACGCATCCCGATCGCCACGATGAAGGCTTACCTACGCGAGACGAGCGTGGTAGAGGAGGCGAAGATTGATATGATCGTCGCCGAAGTCAACACCAACAAGGATGGCGAGATTGACTTGGATGAATGGAACGCCGGGTGGCTCAAAATCTATCGGGAGAATGGGCCGCTGGGCGTGACGCAGTCCGCTGAGGAAGAGGCCTACCTGCAGGTCGACCGGGCTATTGCTGGGCGTGTGGCACTCGCAACCCTGCGTAACTCTGCCAACCTCGGCCCTGGGCCGGCGTACCAAAGTTGCATCCGCGCCATCGGGCAGTCGGGCACTCCGCACGCCTTTGTCTTATTATCCGGCTGCTCCCCATTCGACGAGTCGATGGCCAAGGCGCTCGCCCGCTCCCTACCGACCTCTCTCAAGAAGTTCACCTTCATCTTCAGGGACGTCGCGACTGAGAGCGGCCGCGCCTTCGTGAGCGAGTTCGCAGCCCGGCTGGGGGAGGGTTACCAAAGGAAGCTGCGCCACCTCACGCTCGAGTCTAATACGATCGAGGCCGACGGTGCACGGCTGCTCGCGCAGGCGCTCGCGACCGCGCCAACAAATCTGCGCGAGCTCCAGTCGGTCAGCTTCGGGATGCCTTGCCCGTTTGGGCATGAAGCGGCCACGACGATCGCGATCGTCGCGTACAGCCAACAATTTCCGAAGATATCATTGGTAGGTGAGCGCATCCCGCTGCTGAGCAACATCTCGCTGCCCAAGCTCGGGCTGACCTCGGCAGACCTCATCCTGCTCTGCGCCTCGATGGCCTCGGGCTCGTGCGGCATGGTCGACTCTCTCGATGTCTCGGACAATAAGATCGACAACAACGGCATGCGCGCGCTCGAACTTGCCCTCAAGCCAGGAACCAAGGCCTACCGCTCCACCATCAACATGAACATCATCGACTTGTCGAACAACCCGTACGCAACGAAATCCGCCAAGCAGGCGGTCATGGACCAGCGCAAGTCCACGGATGACGGCTCGCGCACGCGCTCGGACCCGGCAGCGCAATCGAACAAGACCAATGTTGTGCGCACGGCCACCTCCTTCCAGCTTGCCACCGGCTACGAATTCCGCATCGAGCCGATTGTCAAGAAGGACTAAGCTCGTTGCTTGGCTTCGGTGGGCGTGCGATTGCGGAAACCTTGCGCCCAGATTGCAAGGCTGCGTCTGCAAAGTGCTGGCGAGGTATGATGACGAAGGGTTGTGAAAGAAGTGAGTGCCCGACTGACGTGTCGGGCAATGTGGATGATTGCAGGACATGTTCATCGCATTATGGTTGAAGATCGGTTGCGCATGCGGTCGTGATGGCCGCTGAGGGAAGAGCGCAGCGCAGGGAAAAGACAAGGAAGTGAATGATATAGCGGCACTGGGCACCGCACGACCTGAGCGTGTGCGAGAGCGTGACGCCGGCGTTTGAGGGGTCCGTGGATGGAGGATCCCTAGAGCGGCTAGAGCGCTAGACGTCCTTTAACTTTTTTCGAACCGCAGCGCGCCCTGTGTCGAGATTAATGTTTTGTCATTTTCCAACGATCTACATGAGATCATAACGCGCCGCCCATCCCACGGCGTCGGATACGATCGTGCCCGTGTAGAAGCCACTCATCAATGACACGAGCTTGAACTTCTTGCCATTGCTACTGGTCTCGTTGAGCAATGTGAGGCGAATGATGCATGGACACATAGAAGCCGCCGCAGCAGCATCTGCTCCTATTGCGGCTCTGGGAACGAGCAGGCCCGTCGCATCTTTGCGACCGTAATGGATCTGCAGCTTGAGCCGCGAGACGTGCGGCTGCGACACGGGCAACCGCCAGTGTGCGTTGAACACACGCGAGCCGCATGTGCAGCTACTTCCTTGCACTTGACTGAGGCATTCGCCCCGCATCTGGCCCATGTGCTCGTAGCTCATCAGGTAGCCGAGACTCCATGCAACAGTTACCTGGTAATGGAGCCCAGCGGTAGCCATGCTCTCCTTCTTGAGCTCGGGCCGATAGCAAAGGTCCATGATGGACCCGGGTTCGACGGCGATGTACCCCGGTTTAGGTAAGCCTTGAGCGTTTCGCTCGACAATGTACGTCCAGCCCGAGGCGCGCAGCACGTACTGTCGCAGTTCCTCACCCACGGCGCAGACCATCGCGTCCGTGGTGCGCTTGCGAGGTGCGAAGATGTTTGCAATCTCAAGCGCTCCTGCCGGTCGCACGCTGCACGCGGAACGACGCTGCGAGGATGAACCGGCCCGAGCGTAGCGCGTAATCGCATGCTCGAGCGCGACGGCGAGTTCCCAGTTTCCTGCGCCATTTGGGTGAACCGCATCGTAGTGCAGTCGGCCAATGGTAGCGGTGGCTGCTGCTGGCTTGTCAAAGAGCTCCTCACGGATGAGGTGACGCGCTGAGATGGTCGTCACACTGTGAGCAGCGCCTACGTCCTCAAAACTCGCGGCAACGGTGTTATTGCTGAAGCAGTCTTCGCGCAAGATTCGCAGCGTCGAGGCGTCGTCCTTCGGTACGTGCTGAAAGGGCTTCATGCGCTTCAGCGCGCGCACGCATCGCTGCGGAATGGGCGCCAGCAGCGCGAGTGCTGCATTCGGAGCGCGTTGCTGCACCGAGCTCATGAGCGCCTCAACCGATTGGCCAACACCGGAATACCCGTCCGCGAGATTGTCGGTCATCTCGATGACGTACAGGTCGGCGGCATCGGTGCGCATCAGCGTGCTGTGGCAAGCCCTTAGAAAGCTCGGCGACGCGCCAGGGTATCCGTAGACATCGATAGTCACGTTTGACCGCGGAAAGATTTGCTCGAGAAGTTGCACCGTTTGCTGTGGAAAGTTGACGCTCCGCTGGCGCTTGTGGTTGCATCGAATCCCTGCCGTGACTGAGCTTCCATAGAAGACGATGCGTACAGGCTCCGATCGCAGGAGCTTGTCGGCCAAGCAAGCAAGCGGGCGATCATCCACAAGTGGTACGGCACTCTCCAGTGCCGATATACTCGGTCTTGGGAACACCACTTCTTGCAGTGGTGGCACGATGGGACACGAACGGCCTATGTACGACCCGATCGGCATCGGGCCGCTGCAGGGGAGTCGGAGGGAGTCGACCTTCGAGCTTCGTCCAGCGTGAAAAAGGGCTGTGGGGAAAACCTTGGGTATGCGCGCCTCGCGTCTCTCGCCACCACTGGAGAGCTAGTTTTGGCTTCGCACCAGGCAGATCGGCATGTGTGAACGTGAAAGTGTGTCTGTGGGATTTCTACCCTGTGGTCCGCCGCACAGCATTAATTCCACGCCGCGATAATCCAGTAAGCAGTATCCACCTCAGTTACCCCGTAGTTACGCCTCTCAGCATACACATGTTGGATACGGTTTACGCTGTGCAATCGAAAACTTTGTATTTTGATGGGCAACGTGTATTATTTTCGAATTTGTGACGCGCGGCACAATTCATCTCTGTACACCGGTAGCAAGGCGTCTGCAAGGCGTGTTCTGTGACGCATTCCTGGTTTCCTGCCGAAACAAGTAACAACGGCGGCTCTGCTCCCAATCTCAATCTCGACCGTGCCCAGCAAGCTGGTCCAAGAGTGTGGCGCACCGAAGACCACCGCGCCGCCCTCGCCCTCTATGCGGTCGTGACTGCCTCAAGCCCGCGGCGCACTTCGCCCTGCAGCATGCAAACCGCTGCGCTATTGTCCAGGAGCTGCTGCTCGAGCCGTGAGTGGAGCTGCTTGAAGGTGGCCAGAGCGCTCTCGGCTCCTCCGAGGCTGGCCGATGCCGCATGCACCTTGGCTGCCCGCAGCTCGCCCACGAGCCTCGAGATGATCTTCTCAAGGCGCGTGCTCTTGAGCGTCTCGTTCCGAAGATCGTCGAGCAGAGCCGCGGCCGCCGCCTGGTGCTTGATGCTGTCAAGCACTGTCTCGGGCTTGCGCACGGGGCTGGGAGGCTGCGCTGCAAAGGCTCTCGAATGGCTCCCGCCGCCGCCTTGGCTTTGGCGCGCGAGATCAAACGCGAGATCGGCCTTGAGGAGCGCATCTGCGGCGGCTTCTGCATCTTGCATTTCGGCTGGGAGCTTGGTTGGCAGCCCCCGGTCCCCAAAGATCAGAGCGTCTGCCGCCGCCTCCGCTGCCGCCAGAGCCGCCGCCTTGTCAGCGGACGAGGCGCCTTGCCCCTCGCCGTCACGCCAATCTTCCATCAGAGCAGCATGTAGCTTGCGAGCGATGGGGGTGCCCTCTATCGGCGATGCGAGGGGCGAGGCTACATCATCGGGCACGTCCACGTCCGTCGCCGGCACGTCCGTGTCGTGGGCTGTTGGCGGCGGTGGGAATGGAAGGGCGCCGGGCATGGCGAGACGCGCAAGCTCGTGGCTGAGCTCACGGCTCACCTGCGAGCTCCAGAGGCGCAATCAGAGCGCAATCAGGCGCAATCAGATGCAATCAGGCGGAATCAGAGCGCAATCAGCATGCAACTGGCCCAGGGCTCACCTCTCGCTGTGCCTCGAGGTGATCCAGGGTGCATCGTAGCTCGTCCTCGAGCATTGCCACGTAGCGGCCGCCGCTGCCACCGCACTCACCGCCGCCTGCACGGCCAGTGCGGCCGTCGTCGTCATCGCAGGCGCCGAAGCTAACCCCGATCACTCCCTTGAGCGATCTGGTGACCGAGCTGACGCGCACCATGCTGATGGCCGCTGGAGTGAACGCGGCACTCAACCGGCGAGCCGCAGCTGCAAAGGGCGAAGTAATAAGGGTATGGTCAAGCACCCCCACTGGCGAAGGCGACATCGGCTCGAGGGCCTTCTCCTCTGCGTCCTCCACCTCTGCGCCGTCCACCTTCGCATCCGCATCCCCTGCTCTCTTCCCCATGCGTCGGGTCGACAGTGCATCGGGCGAGCGGTCCGAGCGGTCCGACGCGCGGCGCAGCAGCGCGGCCACCAGGCCCGCCTGTGCTACAACGCGCTGCTCAAGCGTCTCCAGAAGCCTCTCGGCGCGCTGCGTGCGTTCCTCAGCCGCCTCAGCGTTGGCCCACGCGGCGGCGGCAGCCTCTTCGACAGCCGCCACGTGCTCTTCCGCTTGGTGTGCGTCCGTAAGTACCGCCGACGCGAAACGGTCCGCCGCAGGCGCAAGGGCACTGTCCAGGCTTGCCTTCACCGTGCCCAGGCGCGTGACGGCGCCCTCGATGGCCGCAAGCAGATCACCACGCAGACGCAGCAGCATGGAGGCAGTACACTGCTGCGCACCGAGCGCCGTCTTGGTCTCGCGTAGCTCCTTGAGCAGCTTGGCCGTGATCCGCTCCTGACGACGCACACACTCCTCGGCTTGCTCTGCCCTTGCCTCGGCGGCGACCTTGGCCGCCGCAAGCTCCGCGTGCCGCCGCTCGGAGGCCACGTCCGCCTCGAGCTGGCGGACCTGGCCGTTGAGCGCCGTCTTGAGCGCCACCACCTTGTCAGAGCCGCGACCGTCGACCTCCCGTTGCAGCATCCGAAGTTGAGCTTTGAGCCGGCTCACTTCGGCCTCAGCCGCCAGCGCGCGCGCTAAGCTGCCCTCGACGGTTCGTGTGCCTTGCGGGGGCGGAGCGGCTGACGCCGACGCCGTTGCGAGAGCTGGTGAGAGCACGAGCCCGAGCGAGCGCGCGCTGGGCGACGAATTAATTGACGAATTCTCCTTGTCTTGCGTCGGAGCGCTTGACGAATTCTCCTTGTCTTGCGTCGGAGCGCTTGACGAATTCTCCTTGTCTTGCGTCGGAGCGCTTGACGAATTCTCCTTGTCTTGCGTCGGAGCGCTTGGGACTGTCGCTTTGGGCGACGCGGGCGGCATCAGGGGCGGCCGAGAGCTCGATGCTTCCTGCTCGCTTAGCTTGGCCCGTAGCTTGGCCAACTCGACTTGCTGCTCCTGCAGAGTTAATGTGAACAACTCTGCTGCTGCCTGCTGCTCCTGCAGAGCCGAGCGAAGCTGGCAGAGCTCAGATGAGTCCGTGACCGCCTTTGCTTCCGCCTTGGCCAGTGCCTCCACCTTCACCTTCTCCTTCTCCTCCGGCTCAGCCGTCGCAGCCGCAGCTGCCGCGATCGTCGCTCTGGCCGCCGCATCATCGGCGCGGCTCAGTGCCGCCCGCAGCGTCGCATTCTCAGCCCGCAGCGCCGCCACGTCCTGTGCCGCCTTCTGCGCTGCCGCCGCAAGGTCGCGCGCTTGCTTGCGGCGACCCTTGAGTGAGCCGCGCGCTGTGCGGCAGCGCGCCGCACACTGCAGCGCCACCGCCGCGAGACGCTTCACGTGGAAGGTACGCTGGGCACGGTGACAGCGCCAAACGGCCACGATGCGGGACGCCGCAGACGATGCCATGAGAGCCGCGGCGCGCCGGCGCCGCTCGAGCCAGCCGAGCGCCGCGGACTGTAGCAGCGAGCTTGCGCGCTCACGGCGCAACGCGTGGAGTGTGGCTCGTCCGATCGTCCCACGGCCAGTGCGCTGGATGCAGCGCACCGCCGCGAGCGCGAGGGCGAGGCGGCGCCGGCCTGCCCGGCCGCGACACATCCGCTGCAAGTCGAGGGCGGCGCTGCAGAGAGTGGCGGCGCGGCGCGCCTCAAGCGCTCGGTACGGCGCCGTCTGCAGGAACACCTTGGTGCGGCCTAGGGCGGCGGCGGCCTCGGCCCACGACGCGCCGAGCGAGGCTGACGCTCGCAGCGCGTCGATCAGGGCACCCGCCCGGCGCCTCACGCGTTCCGGCGAGGCGTCCTGCGCCCCTATGGCCTCCGCCGCCTCGGCAGCGGACGAAGCTGCGATGGCGGCGTGGGGCGCGAGGCAATGGTAGCGCTCGAGAAAGGCATGATGGGTCAGGCGCGACGGGTGGCCCTGGCGTGCCACGCGCACGGCGTCGATCAGACCGGAGCAGCGCAGCTGGTGCAGCACAGTCAGAGGCTCGAAGACACCGGCGAGCTTGGCATGGTTGGGTGTCAGGCATCGCACGTAGTGGGACGCCCCGCGACCAATCGTCTCGAGCAGCACGCCCAGCTGTGCCTTGAATTGCAGACCAAGCGACGAGCTACCAGTGCCGCCACCGCCGCCGCCGCCTGTGCCGCCGCAAATGGGCGCGCCGTTGGCGGCCACTTCAGCGTCCGTGAGGAGGAGCGCGCGGGTGAAGGCGCACGCGGAGTGCGCAAGGAGCGACACGAGGTCTTCGGGGCGCGCGTCGCGGCTCTTAGCCACGAATGTGCCGGACGAATAGGCCACTTGTCCCGCGTAGTGCGCGACGACAAAGACGGTCTGTGGCAGCTTGGGAGCGCGTAGCGACGGATGGCTCGCATGCGTAGAGCGCACGGCCGCCACGAAGGTGGCGTCGTCGCCGCGCGGAAGACGGCACTGCTCGTTGAGCAGTGCGAGGAGACCGATCCGCCCCTCGAGAAGCTGGAGCGTCGCCCCATTCGACGTGTGCTCGCCTGAAGTCCGCACGATCCGTGGTCATCAGTGGTCATCAGTGGCCATCAGTGGCCATCAGTGGCCATCAGAGGCCATCAGTGGCCATCAGTGGCCATCAGTGGCCATCAATGGTCATCAGTGGCCATCAGCGCTCGCCTGCAGTCCACGGCACCTCCTCCGCCTCGTACTCCCGCGCCTGTGCCTCGAAGGTGACGGCGTTGAACTGCCATTGCAGTTTCTCGTTGGCGTAGTTGATGCAGAGCTGCTCGAAGCCGTTGGTCGCAAACGTCTCAAAGCCAAAGATGTCGAGCACGCCCACGATGCGGCATACAGGAGCGCCAACGTCCGACGGAGCGCTCACATGAGCGCTATCAGCGGAGCCCGCGCCGCACGACACGTCCGAGGAAGCGACCGACGCTCCCGGCGGCGCCGGTGCGGCGCCAGGCGATTGCAGGCACGCGTTGATGCCGCGCACGACGAGACGGAAGAGGCCCTCGAAGAGCGCCTTGGCGAGCGCATCGCGCGCCTCAGCGGCTTGGCACGGCGTTCGCGGAGAGCGCATTGTCTCCCCTCGCAGCTGCAGCTCGCGGACGGTGAGCGCTGCGGCGAGCGCGGCGGGCGCGACGCCAAGAGCGCCGGCGACGGCTTCGAGTGCCGCGTGCGAGGCGGTGTCCGCCACAGCCGCGGCTTCGCAAGTGGCCGCATCGGCGTCGAGCGAAGTGGACGAAGCCGCGGCGGCCGTGGAGAAGCTGACGTTGCCGAGGAGCAGGCAGGCCGCGAGCGCGCGCGCGATGCGGCCCAGCTCGCCTCCTAGGCCCATGACGCTCAAAGCTTTCACGAGCTGTGCGCCGTCCGCCTCGTCGTCTATGCCCGGCGCGAGCACGCACGGTGCATCGGGAGCGTTGGGGGCGACGCCGCCGCTAAGGTAGCGGCAACCAGAGGCGGAGTCGGGGAGACGCACGGCGTGCTCCTCCGCGGCGGCACGCAGCGCGCCACCGCTCGCCAGCAGCTGGTAGAAGGCGTGGAACGAGCGCTCACTCGACGGTACCGCCACAGCTCGCGACTTTTCGAGCAGATACGTGCGCACAGCGCCGCTGCAGAGGGCGCCGCGCGAGTCGAAACCGATCTCAACCCACCGGCCGAAGCGGCTCGAATTGTGGTTGCGAAGAGTCTTGGCGTTGCCGAAGGCCTCGAGGATCGGGTTGGCCTCGAGCAGCATCGCCTGCACGCCGCTGGCGCTGAAGGCGCTGGCGGCGCCCGTGTCGTCGTCGCTTGTCACGCCGCGGGCGCTCGCAGCGAGGCATTGAAGCAGAATCTTGGTCGTTTCCGTCTTCCCTGCGCCTGACTCGCCCGAGACGAGGATCGACTGACGCTCGCCGCGAAGTACCCCGCCGTACGCGTCGCACGCGACGGCGAACGGGTGTGGCGCGAGCCCCTTCTCCGCAGCCAGGTAGCGCTGGAGGGTCTCCGGCGAGGTAAGGTCCGGAAGCCGCCGCCACGGGTTGACCGCTACGACGATACTTCCGCAGCTGGTGTAGATGGCGTCGCGCTTGTGGCGCAGGGCGAGCGCGTGCACGATGCACGGCTCGTTCAGGTGCACGAGTGTCGCGATGTCATCCGCCTCGCCCGCGTCCTCGGCGTTGCGCGGGAGGACGCGCGCCGTGGGCGCGTGCTCGACCGCGCCGTCGACCTCAACGACTGCGGAGGACTCGCTGTCGCCAGCGTCCAGCAGGCTGCCTGCCGCGAAGAGACCGCTCTGGCGCTCGAGCCACACGGCCTGCGACATCGACCTTCGAATGTAGCGGGAATGACCTGTGAATAGGTACAGGGTCGCGGTCCCCCCGCGCTCTCACCCTCCGCACCTCTCAATCAACACAAGTAATGAGTGTGAATCGTGTGTGTCCCGGCTCCCCCCGGCGGTCTTCTAACTTCGCTAGATGTATCCGGATTCTCTGAGATCTTCCGCAGTTTCAGGGTGCGCCCTGCGCCCGCGGCCGCCCCGCCGCGCCACAATGGAACCCGCCACCCGCCACCCGGCGACGGGCGGAACCGGGGGCGGGCGGGGGAACGGGCTCGGGGCCCCCGAGCGCCCGCCAGCCGCGACGAGCCGACCGACCGACGGAACTTACCACGTACACTAACCCTTGAGTTGACCGTCGGTAGCGGTGTAGGCGTGTACAGGTCGACGCGTCGTGACGCCGTCCGGTCGGGAAGATACCAAAATCCAAAATGGTAAGTCTCACAGACGTACGTATCAACTCTGATGGGAGAAGTGTGTCAGATTGGAGATTCGTGTATGGAGTACCATGGACACTGCATGGCTTCTTGGTTGCGAAAGCCGTTAAACAATAGTTAATCATGTGAAAGTTCAACAGATGGCTGTGGAGTCTTCCTGCTCGTCGACGCTCGCCAACGACTGCTGCTGCTGCTCGGTGAGCACCTCGGCCGCGTGCTCCTGCATGGCGTCTGCCATGTACTGCGCGCTCGATTCACCGTGCCGCGCGCAGAGCTGCGCTAGCTGCTCCTTGCGCTTCATTTGGTCCTTGTTTGCGGCCGCACGCATGCGCCGGCTCTCAGCAAGCGCGCGATTGATAAAGTTCATGTCCACGCCCGCGTCCTCGTCCTCGCCGCGCTCCGCCGCCTGCTGTCGCGCAGCCGCCACTGCGAATCGTGCCATCGGATCGTCTCCTTCCTCCCCAGCACCCGCAGCATCGTCGTCGTCGGCAACGGGCGCGGCCGGGTCCGCGGCCTCGACGGCGGCAGGGTTCATCTCCTCCCCGGCCGCTGCTGCGGGCGACACTCCCAGCGAAGCGGGCGCTGATGACTCCGGCGCGGCGCTTGAACACATGAAACCCGCAATCGTTAGGCGAGGCGTTGGCCGTGCTTGTGTGGGTTTGCGGATTGTGGTTTCCAGGACGACGAAACTCATCTTTCGCGTAACTAGAAAAATGCGAAGAAACGTTACACGTCGCTGATCCGGGTGGCACGAAATCCACTCGCCTTGGGGCGATCCGAGACCGCGCCCACACGCGCCGACTGCTTCCTCAGTCCAGTCACCTGCTTGCCCTTGGCGTTCCCACGCATACCAGCACGGGCCTCGCCATTCTGCAGTGCTTTGATCCGCTCGCCGAGTACCGCGAGCGATGCGGCGCACAGCTCTCGCTTGCGACTCATGAAGCACTCCGCGAGGCCGACGCCAACGTCGACCTGCGACGCGTCGGCCACGCCGTCCGAACCTGACGAAGCTTCAACGGCCGCTCCTTCGTGTTGGTCCGGCAGGCCAGCGAGGCCGATTGCGGCGATGGCGGCTCCAATCTTCAGAGCGGTCATCTCAGCCGCCGCTTGGGAGAGTGGCTTGCGACCGTTGGAGGACTTACGGAGGGATGCAGCGTCCGGCGCCGCGGCGATACGGCACGCGGCAAGGGCGCGCGGCTCGAGCCCGTCTCGCCGGATCGAGACAGCCTCCAAGCCGACTGGCAACGCCGAGCGCAACGCGACACGTTGCCAGTCGGTCGATGGGGTCTTGACGCCTGCCGCGACGCATGCAGAACGAAGCAGCGCGCCATCTGCCCATGTGAGGTCGGCCGAGTCATGGGAGTTGTGCGGCGGCATGAAGCCGTAATCAAGCAGGAAGTCGTCATCGGTCAGCTCGCCATAGCAATAACAGCACTCCTGACCGAGGCTGATTGGTCTGGTCGCAACGAGCTCAAGCGCACCGCCCTGCGTGGCGCGGATCTCGCAATTGGCGTCGCCTTTGGCGCGATGGTTGCCAACGTCGATGATGGGGCAGAGGACTCGCTGGCTGCCCACCAATGCTGCTCGCGATGAGCACGCGGCGATGGCCCACCCAAGTGCATCAGCGCTGGCGGAGCGGCCGGTGAAGGCGGCGGAGGCGGAGGCAGAAGCGAGGTGCTCGGCCGCGAAGCTGGAGACGAAGCGCGCCCGCTTGAGGAGCCGTGCACGTAAGGCAGGGTATTGGAGGCGCTGGATCGCCTCGGGCGTCCAGAAGAGTGGCACGGTGTAGCTTGCCGGGAGAGTCTGAATATAGCTGGACCAAGAGGAGGCTGCTCCTTTAGACCTCTCAGAGAGGAGGATGAGGCCGAGTCGAGCCGCCCAGAATTCGGCAGGGACCGCATCATACAGACTGCGAAGCTCGGCAGTCATCTGCGCTTCGGATAGCAGACAGCTTTGCGGGACGCGCACGGCGACATCACCAGCCTTCAGCTCTTCGGCAGCCAGTAAGCCGAGTCCATGGTGAGTAGGTCCGCCGACGACGTTTGAAACTCCTCCTCTGTTCCTGATGATCCCGTTCATCGCTTGGACGGCGGCTCGGTCAGCAGAAGGCACACTCAGCGCCGCTGCAGCGAGCGAGAGCGCACACGTGTAGAGGAAGGCCTTCATGATCGCATGTGATCGGCGTTTTGATGAGATCAGATTTGGAAAACGGAGGATCAGATTTGGAAAACGGAGGTTAGATTTTCTACGAGGAGAGAAAAGACTTTCCGAAAGCTCTTGATTCTTGGTGTCTTTGACATATACACGGATTCTAATTCGTCCGCGCGCTCGCGCCACAATCGCGCCGAAAAGTGTCTTGACTTGTCAGTCGAGCATGATGGCGCTGCTGGCACCCACGCAAAGCGCCATCCTCCACACCTTTGCGCCCATGCACCGTCACGCACGTACTTTTCGTCGCACACCGCCAGTTTTCATGCCAGAGGGTCCTGAGTGCCAAGTGCACGCAGAGCGGCTGAACGATGCATTTCAAGGGTACACGCTGTTGAGAGCGACCATTCTCAGTGGCCGGTACCTCGGTGAGGGTGTGCCTGGGCGCGGTGGGCCTCCCGCACATTGGGGCACGTTCCAGGAATTGCTGCCTGCGACCGTGAAGCACGTCAAAAATCACGGCAAGTTCATATGGTGGGAATTCGTTCATTCAAGGTCGCGGCCGCACTTGAGCTTCTGGTCAACACTCGGGATGTCGGGCTCGTGGGCACGCCAACGCTCGGCGCACTCGCGCATCGTATTTGAGCTCTCTCGGCCTTCGGCGGTGTCGGGTGCTCCGCAGGAAGAAGCGGCGCTCCGGCTCTTCTTCAATGACCAGCGCATGTTTGGCACTCTGACCGTGTGTTTGGACCAGGCACTGCTGGAGAAGAAGCTGGAGTCGCTCGGGCCGTCGTGGCTGCAGCCCAATGGCCTTTCGCTGGATGAGTTCATGAAGATTGTCGATCGCCAGCGCTCCAAAAAAGCTGGCCGCGCCGTGCCTGTGGCCAAGTTCTTGATGGATCAGTCGAAGGTCGCTTCCATCGGAAATTATCTGCTCTCGGAATCGCTCTATAAAGCTCAGGTCCATCCGTTTGCCGTTTGCGGCGATCTGAGCAATGCCGACTGGGCCGCACTGCACGAAGCGGCGTCGAGAACCACTGTTGCATCCTATGCCTCGCAGGCTGCGCTCGCCGCAGCGGCGGGAGATGGGGCGCTCTCCGCAACGTACGGTACGTTTGCAGAGATGGAGCCGGCATTCCAGCTGCTCGTCTATCGTCGCTCGGAGGCGGATGGTCTGCCCGTGCGGCAGGAGGAGGGCCCTCATGGGAGATCCATCTTCTGGGTGCCGGAGAAGCAGACACGCGGCCGGCCGGCCTGAGCTGCCAAGGCCAGCCGGGAAGAGCCCGGGGCCTAACAAGTAACAACGAGTATGCGGTATGACTAAAGTCTGTGTATCACACCGCACTCACATCTTATCACTTCTCCTTTGAGACCTCAAAGTACCCCCCAACCTTTACACCTGGAACCCTCGCCCCTTCTCAACACCTCCCTTCATACCGGGTGTGCCAGTGGCCTCCCTTGAGCCGGCCGCGACCGACGGCCGTGGGTTGGTGGGTTTGGATGGTTGTGAGGTTTGTCTGTGTGATCCGTGTGCCCGTGTGCGCCCGTGTGTCCCGTGTGTGTCCCGGCTCCCCCCGGTGTCTTTTTACCGGGTAGCCAAGTGTGCCGTAGGACCCGGTACAACCCTAACCCTAACCCTAACCCTAACCCTAACCCTAACCCGAACCCTATAACCCTGTAACAGCCAATGCTCACGGCATCTTTCATTCCTCGTGGCATGCGCGCTGGCTTCGGCGTCGTGGGATCTCTCGCACTTGCCGCATCCCCGTCGCGCCTCTCTATGCTCGCACGGACCAGTTCTTCGGGCTTCATGGACAAGCAAAACTGGGTCGTCATTGGCGATGTCCTAAACGAAGCAAAGCCCGCCGCGCGTGTTGTCTCCACACTTCGGGAGGCTGGCAAGACGGTGCACCTGGTCAATCCGCGGGACAAGACGGGCACGTGTAAGCCGACCCTAAGCGCCGTCGAAGATCCTGTGGAGGTCGTTGATCTCATCATCAACTCGCGCGATGGACTCAAACAGGTGGAGCAAATGGTGTCGATGGGCATCAAGCAGATTTGGATCCAGCCAGGCGCTGGATCCGAGGAGATCTTGGCGCTCTGTCGTGAGAATGGCATCGAAATATTCCAGGGCTGCGTCATAGTTGAGTTTGGGAGTCGGTGAAGCATGAAGAGTCTATCGGAACCATCGAGAGCACTATCAGGGCACGGCCACTGGGGCCAACGAGCACCAGCCTCGACCCAAAGAGTTCCGACTAAATGCAGCCGTAGCTCAACCCTGCTCAGAGTGGGGATGAGTCAGGAACCGCCAAGATGCCCAAGATATTACCATGACGGGAATTCTCATATTTACCCGTATAGGTGAGAGCGCGCGATTCGGATTCGGCATTCCGGATTGCGGTAATGTGTGGCGGAGTTATGGCGGAGGGGACGGGACGACGACGTTATTTCCGGTGTCCCGCGACAGCCGACACGCGTGCGCCTTGGGGAGGAGAGCGGAGACACTTGGCATTGGACTCCACAATGTCGAGTTTCAAGAAAATGTGTACCCCTCAGCGTGCTGGCTGGATAGAGTCATGTATCATATGATTAATGATAAACATATGACGATCCGGACGCGGAACCGTAGCTAGCCCTGGGCCCGCGGCCGCGCGGTTCGCGGATGCGGCATCGGGCGGTCCGCGCCCGGCCTCGGTTTGGGTTAACCGACGGTTAACGCGTCAGCGATAAATATAACTCAGCGCAGATGGATCATGATCGGACTGGCTCATGGTCATGCGACACCTTCCTCGCCCCCGCCGCTGTCAGTGTGTCACGGGGCGATGCTCTTGCTCATGGTCATGCGCAGGTGTGGCGGCTGCGCCGCACTTAGCAACCGGGGAAAACTAGGGATGGGCCAGGTTTTCCCGGTTTGAACCAGGAAAAGTGGTCTGAACCAGGTGGGACTGGTTTTTTGAGCAGTTTGAAAATACCAGATTTTCCTGG
>PJAB01000543.1:0-24370 GCA_002887195.1 Chrysochromulina parva | reverse complement strand
CATGATCGTGGGCATGGGATAGATGCCATCCTCGGAGGTGGCGAGGTCCATCAGATCCTTCAAGGTGCCCATGAGTCGGGCTGCATCTTGCGACAACGCGACCTCCTCTCCGTCTCGCGCGCGCACGCGTATTTGCTCCTCGTGTTTGGCCTTCTTCGCCGCGGGCGCCTCCTCGGCCGACGTCGCACGCATCTCTCGATCTTTACCGGTAAAAAGACACCGGGGGAGCAAAAGCGAGCGACCCAGAGTTGTCAGAGGTGAACGCGAAAAAGCGAACGCGTGCCGACATAAAAGCAAGCGCTTTCCGCGCGCGCTTTCGACCGGGGGCGCTCCGGGGAGGAGTGATCAAGATTCTGTGTGCTCGCGCACTGCGCACAATCATCTTACGGAAGCAATCAAAGTTTCTGTGCACTCTACGTGCAAGGGTCGGGTGGTCGAAAGAACGAAACGACTCCACTCCCTCTTTCCTCACCTGGCTGAGGACGAGCCTCCACTCTTCACACGTCAAATTCACAGCTCGGAACTTGCGGTCTTTCGTTGGAAGTTTAACGGTTGGATCTTGACTTCTCGTACTTTCGTGAGCTGGTCCCTACGTCACTGACAGTGTGTCATTGCAGTGACGGTACAACTCCGAGCTCCTTTTTTGTATCACCAGATTCAGAATCACGTCGGCACGTCGCGCGGGCGGATCAGTGACACCGGGTCGGTGGCGGGTGCACAATTTGCGCGGAGCTGTGCACAGCTCCGAGCGCAAACGTGTCGGTCCAGTAAAAGATAACGGGAGTGCTGTTCAGCTTGCCGTGGTGACCACATACGTCACTGACAATCGTGGGCGCGCGCGGATTGAGCTGCAGAGCGTCGAAGTAGCCGTCCTACGAAATACCGTGGATGGATGCTCCACGCTGAACCATGTGATGCAAATGGACCGCGATGTACCCGTGACGCGAAGTTGCTCACGGACAGCGTGCCATCTAGTGAGTGGCCCTGTCCGTCGGAGATCCAAGCAGAGATCCGTCCGCCGACGACGCGTAGGGCTGCCCGAACTTGGCCTCGAACCGTGCGAGCCGGCGGTGCGCCGCCTCGTACCGCGCGTGGTGCGCCGCGCTCGAGTTGAACGCGGAAGATCCAAGGACACGAGCGCTGGAGGAGCCGCCGGTCCGGAAGCTCGCTTGCGTAGCCTCGAGCCGCTGGGCGGCTGCAGCTTCGAGCTGCTGCCATGGCATGCCCGACGAGGCTTGTTGTGTGCCCACCGCAGCGCTATCGAGCGAGTACTCTTCCCACACGCTGGACCCGTGCCCGGCGGCTGTAAAGCCGCTGCCACCGCCGCCGGGCCCCGAGAACGACGTAGCTAGGGCCGCCTCCACCTCCGCACTTGTGGGCGATAGGGACGTCCGCGCCGCCGCGTTCTCGCCGGCACCGCCAGTGTGGCTGCCGCTCGCGTTGGGCATCGCACCCGTGCTTGGAGTGACGAAATTACGAGGCGTGGTGATCGGCTCGACACGTTTCGCCCGCTCGACGGGCGCTTGCGGTCCGCTCGGCTGCGGCGGCTGCGGCTGCGGTGCGGGCGGTGCCGGCAGCAGCGGCGGCCGCCGCCGCGCGGACGACTGGGGAGAGCGACTCGCGCGAGAGAGGCCCGTGGGGGAGGCTGAATCATCCTCACGAGGCGGCAGGAAGCTCAAGTTCTCGATCAGATTCAGGATGACGTCCTGCGCGCCGACCACCTTCGCCATCGCCTCGCGCTTTTCTGAGGTTGTGCTTGCCTCTTTATTCGCGAGCACCGCCTTGCGCTTGCGCGCCGCTACCTTCGTGCGCTCCCGCCGATCGCACACCGCCATGAGCTCATCGTTGCGTAGGATGAGGTCATCCATGCGTGACTTGAGCGCGGCGATGCGTGTGACTGCCGAGTGCAGCTGCGACGTGCGGTGCGCGAGGTCGGAGCGCAGCCTAGCATTCTCGGCCTCGAGATCCTCAATGACCGTGCCCGCCTCGCGGCGAGTCTGCTGGATGTCAGCGGCCTTCTCGTGCGAGAGCATGAGAGCACGCTCGTGAACCTTTTGGCGCAGGCGCTCCAGGCCTTGGTCCTTGAGTGTGAGTTGCCGCTGCAGTGCTTCATTGTGCGAGCGGAGTGAGCGGATCTCGTCGGCCGCGCTGCTCGTCACGCGTGGCGATGACGGAACAGATTGCGAGTAGACTGCGGACACGCCAGGTGTCGAGCTGTAGATCCGCGCAGGCGATGCAGAGCCGGCGCTGCTTCCGAAGGTCTTGCTGCCAGCGAAGGACTTCGAGGCACTGAGCGCCATGCCGCTCGTCTGGTGTCAGCGAGCGTGGCTGTAAGGGCGACTCTCAGAGGAGTTCGGCCTCGGAGTTCGGCCTCGGTCGGCTCCATTGGTGGCTTGAAAACAAAACGCCGCCACGGCGCGATGTCGCCCGCGCCAAGGACGGAGGAAACGCAATCCTGAGACCCTTTTGCTGGTGCACGCTGATGTGAGCCGGCTTTTCTACGAGTTCACCGCGCCGCTCGGGATTTTTGGTTTCTTGGGAAGTTGTAATGCTGATGGCCCGGCCTTTTACATGTTCAGCTCCTTTGATTGTGAAAATAAAGCAGTCATCCTGAAAGCGCAGGACAATTCCGACTCGTTTGCCAGTTACTAGTCAAGCTCAGCTTGCATAGGGACGCCGTGCGCGGTCCACGCGTCGTCGTCGGCACGAAACGCACGCGCGATTTGGGCGTCATCCGGCCGCGGTCGATGTCGATGGAGGCGGCGACCTCCACCGCCACCGCCAGCAACGCCGCGCCTTCGGGGTCGCTGAGCGCACGCAGCGCAGACAAGACCCTGCAGTGGTCGCATAACGTCGTCGATCCGCCACCATCAGCGCGACGGCTGCGGACAGGATCGCCGAGCAATGCAGGCAGCAGCAGCGGCAGGATGTCCCCTCGGCAGCAGTCCCTTTGGCAGCAGTCGCCTCGGCAGCAGCCGCCTCGGCAGCAGTCGCCTCGATCTTTGTCGCCTCGGGATGTCACGTCTCCGCGCGCGCCCTCTCCCGAGAAGAGCGTAACGCTGGCGCAGCTCGAGATGTTGCAGTCCAACCGCAACCCGCTCGACTTCAACATCTTCTTCCAAAACCAGCGAATTTCGCCGACCGCGCCCAAGCAAAAAGAGCTCAATCCCAAGTACTCCATGCCAGCGGAGATCTTTTTCTACGTTCGGCCGTCCACGTATCCGTGCTCTTTCCCATTCCCACGCGAGCACTCTGAGACACGCTATCTTCATCGCGCAAGCGTCGAGTCTGGCTATGAGAGCGCTGGACCTGCAATGCAGCTGCGCTTCAACCCATCGACCGTGGTCGGCCTGCAGCCGCACCATATGGTCAATGGCCAGTGCAACGCGCAGCTGGTGATTGTGGTGCCGAGCCATCACAGGATCAACCCGACTCTCGCGCCAACGAAGATAACCTTTACGCCGACGACGTTCTCACAGCTCCACTGCCACCGCGACCCTGGCGAATGTAAGGAGACGCTGCCCCGAATCATCGTTCCGGTGACACCCGTCGCCATGTCCTTAGGGGTCGAGCCCCGGTCGATGACCGTCGTCAAGAATACACGCGCCATCCTACTGAAGGAGCTGCTGACACCCTGGGGGGATACGCCCAAAGGGCAGCGCATGTTCTTCGGGCTCAAGCGGTGGAAGCGGGTTGTCGATCAGCTGTACACCGAGGAGGCTGACAAAGCCAAACCTTTGAAGAGGATCGCGGATAAACTCGACGTGGATTCGACTGTTGGCACACCATTCCGCTTCGGCAAGTGGTACCCACGCGCCGCGCTCGACGTGCCGCCGTACACGACCATATACTTTCAGAACGCGCGCGTCGCCAGCTGCGCACCTAGGCCAGTGCGCCTGCCAATGAAATTCTTGCTGCCGAAGACTATCTATTTTTACGTTCGTACGATGACTGCCGAGGTGGGTTTCCCGCTGCCCGAGGCGGACTACCCTTCATCCAAGTACCTCCACTGCGCGCGCGTCATGCCTGGCCACGAGGCTGGCGGGCCGGCGTCGCACCTGGTATGGAATGTCGATACGGTGGTCGGCCTCAAGAAGCACCAATGCCTCAAGTCGGGCGCGCCCGTTCCGTCCATGCAGCTGGTGCTCGTGGTCCCGTCGTGGGTCTCGCCAGACGGCACGCAAGCCGTCAACGAGGGCCTCGAGCCTCGGCAGCTCATGTTCTCACCCACCAACGGGTCGCAGCTGCACATGTCGTCGCGGCTGCCGCGCGTCATCTGTGCGCTTTTCCCGCGGCCTTCGCTCGACCAGACATCCCGCTTTTTGGACGGGCATACAAGCGGCCTGCGGCTGCATGCGCTCCGACAGCTGATCGGCGCGTGGAAGTCCTACACCGCTCACGAAATCAAGCTATCTGCCTTCAACCGATGGAACAAGGTCTGTGAGCTGATGCCGTCTCCAAACCTTTGGAAGCCGCCGGAGAGCCAGTTGGGAACGCCCTATGTCGAGCAGCTGCCCGACCTCGGAGAGACCAAGAATCGCTGCCGCTGGCCGCGCCTCGAGCGTGCCATGCAAATGGCTGCCGCCGCGCAAGGGCGTACCGCGGCATTTGACAAGGAGACTGAGAGGGCCAACTTTATACTCGCCGGCGGAGTGCCAAGCGGGGCCGTCACGAAGCACGCGCAGCAGCTCAAGCTAGACGTGGCGGCAGCACAGCAGATGTCGGCAAAGGCGCAACAGCAGCCATCTCTGACGCGCAGCCAGTCGGATGGTCTGATGAAGCCCCAGTCAGCGCCTCATCCGCCGTCGCAGCAGGTACACCTGCAGCAGGACCTTGCCCGTGCGACTCCTCCCACCAGGCGCAGCGAGTCGCCCATGCAATCGGCACGCGGCTCTGCGCAGTTGTCCGCGCAAAGCGCCTCGCCAAGGCGCACCTTCGTTGAGGCTGATGCCGCTGCTGCACGCGCGGAGGCGCGAGATGCACTCCTCGAGTTGGCATTGGCGCGCCAGGCGGCCGATGGTGAGGGCGGGGGCAGCAGCATTGGCCGCTCAACGCCACATTCGAGGGCAACGCCAAGAGATTTCGACGAGCGTGGCACACACATGAGCACCATGCCCGTTAACACCACGCCGCGGTCGGTATCGCCGCGCCCGGGCGCGATGACGCCGAGGGGTGGCGGCCCCATGGTGCGGGCAGCGTCGTCTCGCTCGGCGTCGCCTCGCTTCCCACGGCCGGGGTTGAACACCTCTGGCGCTGGCGCCGATGGCAACAGGGCCAGCGGCGAGACGACGACGGCCAGCACTCTTCCTGCGGCAGCACGAGGGGCGGAAGCCGCGACAATCCTCCTGGAAATCCCGCACAGCAGCAGACTGTCGGCTGAGGAAGACCTGGCGGCACAGGCTTTCGAAGCTCTCCGGCACAGGCCTGTGCCGGCGGAGGTACTGACGGCAGCCTTGGAGTCACGGCTGCCGCTGCCACCCCCGCCCCCGTGGGAGGAGCCCGAGGTGGCGCAGCGGGTCCCGCTGGTGGAGCCGAGCGAGGAGGAGCTGCACCGGCATCAGTCGTTTTTCGACGCCACGCTTTCGATGCCCGGGCACATGCCGATCATCATGTCATCCGGACGCGCGCGGGCGCTTGCGGCCGCGGGTGGCGGAAGGCTGTGAGAAGCTGGTAGTTGCCCGCGGCGAGGAGCGAGGAGACAGCAGTCAGGAACATACCATGTAGGTACCAGAAGAGACCCCAGTTGGGTCTCTCTACATGTCTCTAGGGTTAAGGGTAGGGTGGAAGCATATATGTCAGGTGGTCATCTTTTTCTCCGGAGATGAGTGCTTCTGTAGGTGATTAATGCGAGTGTGAGGTGACACCCGTGCTCCGTGTGTCGACACGACGACGATTCGCCCACGACGGCGCGGAGACTTGCGCGGCACTGAAACTGCACAGAAGGTCCGGAGGGGGGCACAGTAGCACAGGAAGGGTCGACCATTGACACAAATCGCCTCCCCTAGGACAAATATGCGAAGCTCGCACGACTACACACAGCTCACCGACGAGGCCGGTCTCGAACATCGTGAGTCAGCTGAGCCCGCCGCGCCTCCGGGCAGCGACACAGCGCGAGCTCTGCAGCCGGTGTTCGCGGCCCTCCAGCAAAGGCTCAAGGATGCGGCAGCCGCACGGCCGTTAGGCGCGGGCGTGACGGTTTCGATAACAGTCGGCCGTGAAGGCGCGGCCGAACGCTGGCTCGTCGACGCGCGTGAGGGAGTGGCACCGGATGCGGTCATCGTGCGGAAGCCCATGGGTGCCGCCGACGATGCGGTGGTGCGCATTGTCGTGCCCGAGCCGGCGGACCTGCTGGCGCTGCTCGAGCGCCGGCTACCACCCTTTCGCGCTCTCGCGCAGCGGCGTCTCGTCCTGCGCGGCGATCTCGCTCAGCTGCGGTCGATGCAGTGGCTCTTCGGCGGCGGCGTGAGTGAGGGTGGCGAGGGTGAGAGCAGCGCGGTGTGCGTACGCGTGCTGCACGCGGACGCGTCCAAGGGGCACGGTGAGTACGTGCTCTCCGTTGAGGAGGGTGCAGTCTCGTGGCTCATCGCGCGTCGGTGGAGCGAGCTCAAGGCGCTGAGTGCCGAGCTATCGCTGCTCTACGGGCGGGGCTCGGGCACTCTTGAGCTGCAACTTCCCACAGTGCCAACGTCGTACCGCAGCTCGACCTCCGCTACTCTGCTCAAGGAGCGCTCGCGCCAGATGACCGAACACCTCGCTGCCCTGCTCCGCCTGCTCCACTGCTCGCCGCGCAATGGCGACGGACCGCCGGTGCTGCTCCGCTTCCTACGACCAACTGACGAGGACACTCGACTCGCTACGGCCGCACTGCCTCGCCACGCCCACGCGGTCGCCGCGGCCGGCCACGTGGCTGTGGAAGGCCACGTGGCTGTGCCTCCCCCGACCGCCCTCAAGGGCGGCGGCGGCGAGGCCAACGACGTGCCGCGTGGCCTTCCACCCAGCCCGACGAAGGCATCTTCACGGAAGGAGATTCCGATGGCAGAGCTACTGCTCCGGCGGCGGATGGAACTTGCGGAGGCGTCCGTCCTCGAGCTTGGTCGCCGGGCTGAGAGGATGAATGCCTGGGCCGGACGCCTCGGCTGGCTCGCCGCGCTCGTGTGCCTGCTCTCGCTGGTCTATGTCAACGTCACAGTCTATGTCAATCTCGCCAACGGCGGTGCGTGGCTCTCGGTGCCACGTGGGCCGCGTGACTTCGCCGCCGCACTGGTCGGCAGCACGAACACGACGGTCGCTGCCTCCTCCTCGCCGGCAGCAGTCGCAGACGCCGCACTGGTACCGTCGACCGGCGCTGTCGGGAGGCCGGTCGGAGCGGGGCTGCTGCTCCTGGGGGTGCTGCTGTCGGCGCTCTGCTTCTGTTGGCGCCAGATGGACCATGAGAAGGCGTCCCTGTATTGGCGGTACGTCGCCGTCTTCACCCTCTTCTGGCGCGTCTACTTGCACTACCGATGGGCAAGGGTGCGCGCACACCGAGTGGCGCTCGCTACGGCGCTCGCCGAGGGGCGCGCCTTCGACGGCCAGAGTCATCTGGAGGAGGGCGAGGACGCGAGCGACGCGGTGCGTGAGCTCTGGGAAGAGGCTCACGACGGCGCGGGCAAGATCCTGTTCCACCACATGAGCGAGCTCGGGGGGTTGTGGGTCAAGACGGGCCAATATCTCGCTTCGCGTGCCGATATGGTGCCCAAGGAGCTCGGTCGTCACCTCGCGGCGATGCTCGATTCAAACAAGCCGAGGCCGCTCGCCGAGGTGGTCACCACGCTGCTCGACGAGCTCGGCGAGGCGAAGCTTGCGAAGATCGCCTCGTTCGACCCGATCCCGATCTCGACCGCCTCGATTGCGCAGGTGCATCTGGCAACGCTCGGGGACGGACGGCGCATCGTACTGAAGCTGCAGCACGTCGAGGTGCGCGAGAAGATGACGCAGGACCTCGTCCAGGCCGAGGCGCTCGCTGATACGCTCTACTGGCTCGAGCCCCAACTCGATCTGAAACCGATGATGACGGAGATGCACCAGCTCCACCTGTCCGAGCTCGACTTCACGGCCGAGGCGACCAATCTGCGAGAGGTGGGCGCCAACCTCGCGCGCCGTCGCATCAGAGCCACCATACCAACCGTCATTGACGAGCTCTCGACGCGTCGGTGCCTCGCCATGGGCCTGTGCGAGGGTCATTCGCTCAAAGATGCGCAACAGCTCAAGTCGCTCGGCATCGACTGCGCGCTGCTCGTGGCGCGCGTGTGCGAGGCGTGGGCGGTGCAGATGTTCGCCGACGGCGTCTTCAACTGCGACCCGCACCCCGGCAACCTGCTGGTGCGCCCGGATCCCACCCTTGGTCCGGTACCCGTGCTGCTCGACTTTGGGTTGTGCAAGCGGCTCTCCCTCGAGCACAAGCTCGCGTTCTGCCGTATGGTGGTCGCACTCTCATATCTCGATGCAGACGGGCTCGTCGGTTCGCTTGAAACACTCGGGCTGCAGTTCCCGCCCGACATCGAGCCGTTCACGCTGATGAAGGGCCTCGCCTTCACCTTCAGGGACACCGAGGCTGACGCGGGCCAGGCGCGCTCGCGCATCCGCACGAGGCTCAAGAAGGCTCGCGCCGACCGCCAGAAGATCGTCGAGAAGCGCAAGGAGCGCGAGGAAGCCGCGCGCCGTGCCGGTAAGCCAGTGAAGCCGCAGCAGCAGGTACCGACGCTACCAGGCGTGGTCGCCTACTTTTATCGCACGCTCATGATGCTGCAGGGGCTCGCGACCAACCTGGGCGTCTCTCTGTCCTTCATGCCGATCCTCTCAGGATGGGCGGCAAAGACCCTCCTCGAGCACCGCCGCGCGCAGCTCCAGCCGAGCGCGCCGCTTCGCTCGCCGCCGCCGAGCGCGCCGCCGCGCTCGGCGTTGCAGGAGCGCGCCCTGCGCCTGCTGCACGCGCTCGCCGACACGGACGAGCTACTCGGCGCTCAGGTGAGCCTCGTACGCCGCGGCGTTGTGCTTGTCGACGCGGCCGTTGGGCGCTTGGGCGCTGTCGACCCGCGCCCCGTGCGCACCAATTCGCTCTTCCAACTCTTTGAGGCTGGCTCACCCCTGCTCGCGACCATCGCGCTGCAGCAGGCGGTCACGCGAGGCGGCGCGCTCTGGCTGCAAACGCCGCTGGCCAACCTATGGCCGCCTTTTGCGCAGAATGGGAAGGAGAAGCTCACATTGCTCCATCTCCTCTCGCACCAGACCGGCCTCCAGCATGCCTACCCAGCCGATGCTTCCCTCAACGACCTCATCGATACTGGCGCGATGGTGGCGCACGTGGCGAGCGCGCCCATGACGGCGCCTGGCGCGCCCACAGGCGGCAGCAGTGCCGACGGCGGCGGGATGCGGTACGAGGGGCTGCCTTGGGGCTGTGGGCTCTGGGGTGTGCTGCAAGCGTGCACCGGCCAGCCTCTCCCCGCGCTGCTCCTCGGGCGCATCTGTGCGCCGCTCGGGCTACCAGTAGAACCCGAGGCGGCCGAGCTGCTGCTCAGTGTGCCGAGCAGTCCGGCCGCCGCCGCCGCCGCGTGCGAAGCGCGTGTCGTCACGCATGACGCGTCCGCCCTGCTCAAGCGTGCGGGGCTGGACCTCTCCGAGGTGCTCACCACGGCGTCCGCGCCTGAGG
The DNA here is from genome assembly GCA_002887195.1 of Chrysochromulina parva. Lineage (NCBI taxonomy): Eukaryota > Haptophyta > Prymnesiales > Chrysochromulinaceae > Chrysochromulina > Chrysochromulina parva. The sequence continues at coordinate 14,682 of PJAB01000543.1, read as the reverse complement.
ACGAGGGTGATGGACCCTCCGACGCGGATGTGGAGGCTGGCGTGGCGAGCACGCCAGGAGGACACGGTAGCAAGGGCAGCAGTGACGGCGGCGGCAGCGGCGACGGCGGCGGCGGCGGCGGCGGCGGCGGCGGCGGCGGCGGCGGCGGCGGCGGGATGATGATGATGATGGGGCCGCAGGTGCTGCTCGCGCCGCACTTCCTCAACATGCAGAAGCTGCGCACCGCGACGCTACCGGGCGTGTCGATGCACGGCACGGCGCGGGCGCTCGCCGTCTTTTACGATGGAGTGGGCAGCGCCAAGCTGCTACCCACCGAGGTGGTGTCAGAGCTGCCGCGCCTTGCGAGCTTCGTCGCTCGGGGCCACACAGCCACGCCAGCCTCGCCAGCCTCTGCACGCACCAACCCCTCGCCCGTGAAGTCCCCTCCCTTGCCAGCCGTGAGCGGCGGGGCGAGCAACGCCAAGGGCGTCCGTTGGGCGGCCGGATTCCAGTTGGGAGAGGCTGCCGTCGAGATGCCGGTGACCGGCGAGAAACTTCTAGTCAGCGTGCTCGGGCACGGCGCCGTCGGTGGCAGCGTGGGGCTCGTCGTGCCAGCGGCGGGCCTCGCGCTTGCTGTGACCGTCAGCAAGCTCGCGCCTCATCGGCGCGCGAGCCAACGGCTCATTGAGATGCTCCTCGATGAGTTTGGCGTGCGGCTCACGCGGAGCGAGGGGCTGCTGCACGATGCCTGACGCCCACAGCGAGGACAGCAGTGTACGCAGGTCTGTCTTGACCGTTGACGAAGCTTGAAGTGTCTTGACCGTTGACGAAGCTTGAAGTGTCTTGACCGTTGACGAAGCGTGCAGACCGGCAGTTGAGGTGGAGAGCGCCTGGCTCGTTGCCTCTCGGTCTCGCTCAGCCCCGCTGGTCACGGACTAGAGTGCTATAGGAGGGGTACCAATCTGTAGAGACCATCACAGGGACGTTAATCGTTATAGCGGAGCCGGAGCGCCGTCGACATCAAAAATCGCGGCAAGCAGACCGGCCCCGGACCCATGCTCAGTAGAGACACCGCACGCTTCGCATTTGTATTCGATTATTTTACAACTGATACTGTGAAACTGAAACTGAAACACTGTGCCGGCAGCGACAACAGCCGGCAGAACAACACCGGTCTATACCAACTACCGAAATTGTTGTTATTGCGCCACCTCGACCTGTAGATCTAACGGCGTCGGCGATCGCTCCGACTCGACTGGTTCCGAGGCGGCCGGGGGCACAGCGTGGGCACCCTCGTTGCCGTGGGCGCCCGCGTTGCCGTGGGCGCTCGCGTTGCCGTGGGCGCCCGCGTTGCCCACCGAGGGCAATCGTGTGGTTGGCACCGCGACCGTCGCTGCCACCGTCGCCGCCATCGTGGCGCCCGAGGCGGCGGCGGCGGCCGACGGAGGGAGCGAGAGCGAAGACGTCGGCGAGGGGGACGCGCCCGATCCAAGCAAGCGCTGCTCATCTTGACGCGTCAGCGGCGCATCGAAGACGTCATACACGACGCGCTTGAGGAAGCGCTCAGCATACACGCTGGGAGGCACCGCTGAGATGCCCTGGCCGTCGTGCCACGGCGGCAGCCACACCTTACAGAAGTGCTCGAGTTGCTTGCGCAGCGACCACGTCTGAAGCACGTCGACGAGGCCGAGGTAGTAAGACTGCGGCCCTTCGACGATGATGGCGTACTCAACAGAGTGTGAGTACGGGCGGTTCGGACTCTCGGGTCGGGACTGGCAAGCGGCGGCTGGGGCGGCGGCTGGGGCGGCGGCTGGGGCGGCGGCTGGGACGCCGCCGCCCGCGATGCCACGTGGGTGCGAAGACACGAGGAGAGGCGAGACGGTGCCTAGCACGGCGCCCGCGAGCGAGCACGAGGCACGCGGACTGACGCCGCTGCCCTGTAGAGCGCCGTATTGAGCGCCCGCGAGCGAGCATGAGGCGCGCGGACTGCCGCTGCTGCCGCCGCTGCCGCTGCTGCCGCCACTGCCATCGCGAACGATCGGGAACAACGAGAGGGAGGGCGCCGCAGTGAAGGGCGCGTGTGGCGCGTGCGGGCTGCTTGTCGGCTCGGTGCCGTCGATGGGCGTGAGGTGCGTCTGTCCTCCATCGGTGTTGACGACGAAGCGGCCGCGGCGCACCCCGACGACGAGGGAATAGTCCATCGTGTGAAGCGTGTTCGACAAGAAGGCGACGTCGGTGGCCATCTGGCGGCGCAGCTCGGCGAGACGGCTCGATGAGAGGTGGAGGCAATAGTTGAGGTCGTTGTCCTTCTTGACGGTGTGGGGATCTTTGGGCCGCGAGGAGTTGCGATTGACCCACGAGCCCTTGAGGTCATACCGCTCGTCCATCTCGGGCAAGTGAGACTCGGCCAACGGTCTCATGGGCGCGTGGTAGAAGACGTTGCCCATCACGACGAATGTCATCGTGGTGTTGTACATCGAGATCGAGTACAGCCCGTAGAACTTGGTCAGGTACGAGCCCGGCTGCGCGCGTAAGTACTCCGTGTACTCGGGCGCGTGAGCCGTGAGGATGGCCGCCTCTGAGCTGTCGATTGTCTTGACAATCAGGCGCCGATCGTGCGTGTAGTACATGAACGAGCCGCTCTTCCCCTCGGAGAATCGCCAGCGCCCACCCCGGCCCTCCTTGGAGCGTCGGATCCACACCTGATGAGGCAGGCAATCAAGGGCGTCATCAGGGGTCATCCGAGGTCATCCGAGGTCATCCGAGGTCGTCAGAGGCCACGGCCAGGGCCAGAGGCCCTTCATCCACACCTGGCCGCCGGAGAGCAGGGAGGCGAGATAGACGCTGGGATGTACGCCTTCGGCCTCGCGCATCTGCCGAAAGGGCCCCGGGTGATACTCGACGAACTTGAAGGGCGGCCCGCCGCCCGCGAAGAAGGCGATCCATGCCGAGGACGAGAAGAAGCTACACACCTGATGAGGGAGGCAATCAAGGGCGTCATCAGAGGTCATCAGAGGTCATCAGAGGCCATCAGAGGTCATGCCGAGGACGAGAAGAAGCTACACACCGACGCCGTGAGACGCGAGAAGAGCCAGCGCCAGGGCCGGCCGTGCCCGCGCTCCTCGAGCATGCTAGCATCGATGCACCCGACACAGTCTATGTCCGGAGGCACGCGCCGTGTCGGTGCGTCGGCCACGCGCGGGAGCAGCTGCTGACCCGACGCTGAGAGCCGTTGCTCGTCCAGCGCGCTGCCGATCGACAAGTGCACGGCGCCGAAGCCGCCCGCGCCGTCCGTGCGCGGCATCACGGTGCGTGTGGACGAGATGCGAGGGCTATCGGTGTCGGGGCGGATGGAGGGGAGCATGACGATGCGCTGCGCCGAGTGCTCCCTGGGCGTGCCCGCCGCCTCCTCGGCCGCCTCGACCGCCAGCCGGATGCCAAGCTGCGTGTATGAGAGCCATTCCTCCCGAAGTGCCTCGGGCATGTCCCACGCGCCGATCGCCTTGCGCTCGCGCGGTCCGCCGCCTGGGCTGTGCAGCCCGCGCTCCGCCTTGATATACCGGTGCGCGGTCAGGTGCCACACGACCGCGTTGAGCCCCCCCTTGCTCGCGATCGTCAGGCCCATCAAGGACCAGAGTGCGCCCGCTTGCCAGTCCTTGCCGGCAGAGCCCCAATGCCACATCGGGTAACAGTGCACCATCAGGGCGAGGTAGATGATGGAGGCGGCCATCCAGTACACGACGCCGGTGCCCACATACAGGATCAGGTCCTTGATCGTCTGCAGCCGCACCTCGTACGTCGCCTGCAGCCCTTCCCACAGGCGCGCCGTCGCGAAGAGCACCGACAAGATGCAAAACGTGAGGATGGCGATCACCCACACATAGAAGAGGAACCACATGGCGGACTGTTCAGTACTCCAGTCAGTGGCGCGGTCCCACACGTGGCTCGTGGTGCAGTTCTCCGACGGGACGATCGCCGACTCATCCTGACGAATCCAGCAGATATTGATCGCGCTCGCCCCTTGCATGTTGGTCGCCAGCAGGACGACCGCGGAGGCGAGCGAGCTCAGCCACACGGCCGCGTGGTACTTGGGCTGGATGGGCGAATAGGGCCGAAACGGCTGCGTGAGCGAGAGGCACAGGTCGAGGCAGATGACGAGCAGCCACATCTCCGAGGCGAACGCGGTGAATTGAGTGTAGAAGGACATCGCTGAGCACAGCCCCTTATACTCGGGGAGCTCGCCCCAGAATGTTTGATCGTCGTTGACCGAAGCCTGCACGAAGAAGGTGACGAGATATTGGAGCGCGAAGAGCAAATCCGTGACCGTGCGCCAGAAGAGCAGCGAGAGCGGCGGCCGGCGCACGCTATGGTACGTGCAGTACTTGTAGATGACGTTCGTGCATGCAAGGCACGAGACCACCGCGCCGGCGAAGAGCGTGGCCTGGGTCAGCACGACCGAGGAACTGGTGGGAATCTCGGGCCCGATCGGCTCGAATGGAGCCGACGGCGGAAAGGGCTGCGACGGAACAAGGTCCGGGGGTACGGTAAGGTCGGGCGACGCCATCGTGAACAACTTCACACTCGCGAAACTCTCGAGAAGTGAACGTTTTTCGGACTTTTTCCCCTTAAGTGAGTGAATCCTACAACGGACTGCGGTGTGAACGCACGAGGAATCCCGACTTCCTCAAATGTCCCGCTTTTTCTCGCACAACCCCTCCGTCGTCGCCTTCGCCTCGGCCTCCGCACGCGGACCGTCATGTACAGTCTTCGCAGCCTCGACCAGCTTTCCAACGACGAGCTCGTGCGCGTGCTCTTTCACCTCAAGATTGGCGACCTCTGCCGGTTTGCTCAGGTCAGCAAGCACTGTTCGGAAATCGCGAGCGCGAATGAATTGTGGTCGGTGCGTGCGCGCGACATTTGCGAAAGCTACTCTCTCGATTGGCACGATTTCGAAGGCAACTTTCTTTACAGAGTGAAGCATGATGGAGAAAATCTGCCCATGTACAGTGGACCGCCGCTCCGCATGCCATATCTCACCGTGGAGAACGACGCAACCAAACTTGGCGATGAGGGTTTGCTGTACCGCTGCTACCCCTCCTCCCAGCAGGGCCGCGCAAGGAAAGACCGCACCGACCATGTGCGGATTACGTACAAGTTTCCCGTGACCTGCTGCGGTGCACACTTTGCCTCTCGCTCGGTGTTCGAAGAGCACCTAGAGGATATACGCCACTACGAGCGCATGCAGGATGCTCGTGGGCGGAGCCCGTCGTTCGACATCAGCATCGACCCGCGTATCCTCTATGGGAAGGATGGCTTCAAGTCGATGACGATGCGTGAGCAGTACCGAGAGATGCGCAGCTACGTCGACGCGATGCTGCCCGAGATTGAGGCGCGGTGTGACCCATCGAGGTGGAGCGAGGATGAGCTGACGAACCTGCGAAGGCTCTCGAATGAAGGTCTTTCCTTCATGGACGAAATCGTTGCCGTACACGATGACGAGGACGATTACTTCCAGAGCCTTGTCGAGACGTGCCGCGAAAACCTCATGCCTCTGGCCATTGGCGAGCACATCTGTGACAATGTTCTCCAGACGTTTAAGCATTCGGGCGTGTACAGCATGGCTGTTCCCTACTTGACGGTGCGAGACTTCCTCACAGACGGCCTGGCCCTGTGCGATCCCCACGGTGGATCGGCCTCGGGTGAGCAGTGGTTTAGCGGGATCAGCGAGCTCTTCGAATCGCACTACAATGGCGCGTTCAATGACGAGGACGGTTCCGAGGACTGATGACGACCCTCACGTGTTGTCCCTCTCTTGATACGGTACTTGGTGTTTTGGAAGAAGCATGTTCAAAAGTTTCATTTGAATGTGTGTGAACGTGAACGTTGTTTCGCGCCCCTCGACGCCCACGGACGCCCTGATTCAAGAGGCCGAAGGCGCTCTGGCATGTCTTCACCTTCGCGCTCTCCGTCGCGCAAGAGCCCGAGGCTGCTCGCCCGGCAGGAGGCGGCGCAGCAGGCAGCCAGGTGCATCGCCTCTGCCGTGCGCAGCCGTGTGTGGTGCGAGGCGCGCACCCTCGACGAGCCACCTCGGTCCTACTATTACAACTTGCAGTCTGGCGAAACGGCGTGGACGCTGCCAGAGGGCGCGATCCTGCGTTCCGCCGGGCGCGATTCGCTCATCCCACGCCCGGGCGACCCCATCAGCAGGCAAAGCTCCTTTGCCCGCTCAAGCTCTATGGCCAGGCAAAGCTCCTCCAAGACTCGCTCCTCAGTGGCCTCCGTGACTGAGGAGGCGACCGGCGACAACGGAGCCGCAAATACCGTCTCGCCAACAGAGGACGCCGTGGTCGCTGCCGTGAGCGCTGGTGCCGTCGAGGGCGGTCCTCCGCTCGAGCTGCACGAGGTGCTGCAGCTCCTCTTCTCATGGCTACAGGATACTCGCGCCCTCTATTCGGAGAGCCGTGCAGACCTTGAGCAGCTGCGCACGGCACACGCCGACGACGTACGAAGCGCGCAAGGGGCCATCGCACAGCTCGCGCGCAAACACGCGTCCTACACGAAGTGTCTCAAGGAGGAGCTCGCTCTCGTGCGGAAGGAGGCGGCCACAGCCAAGGAGGCCGCGGCCGCGTCCATGGCGGCGGGATCGCCCAGGCGACGCGCGAGCTTCGACGAGATGAATGCGAGCTCGTGGGCGGCGGAGGTGGAGCGGTTACGCGATGGGCTGCGCAAGGCAGAGGCTCAGCTCGTCCATGAGCGCGAGGCTCGCGAGCTGCTGCTGCAGGAACAGGCGGAGGCCGATCGCCTCCGCGCCGAGGCGGCCGCTGCGCGCGAGCAGGCTGAGGCGGCCGAGGCGGACGCGGGCGCAGAGAGGGGGAACGAGGCGCTGCACGAGGAGCTCGCACATCTGCGGGAGCAGCTTTCTGCCAGCATCTCCGCCGCATCCGAGGCGGCTGAGGCGCGCCAAGTCGCCGAGACTGACGCTCAGGCTGCGAGGCACGAGGCCGCTGCAGCGCGGACTCAAGCGCTGATGGCAGAGGCGGCGGCCAAGGCCGCGGAGGCTGCCGCCAGGGAAGCAGAGGTATCAGCCAGAGCTGAGGCGGCGGCCTCGTTCGAGGAGGCGCACGCGAGCGCGTTGGCGGCCGTATCCAAGTGCCAGGCAGACACGGAGCGGGCATCGGGCGGTCTCATCCGTAGCGAATGGCGCTTCAAGGGGGAGCGTGCGAAGGTGCGACTCGCCGAGGCGAAGGCGAGCGAGGCGGCGGCGCGCGCGGGCGCGGTGAGCAATGCGCTCGAGCACCTGCGCCTCAAGCATGCCAAGACGCTCGAGGAGCTCGACGAGTACAAGGGTAGCGTGCGTGTCCTATGCAGACTCCGCCCCCTCAAGCCCGGCACCGAGGAGGCGCGCGGGCCGTCGGCGGTCGTCGCGCCGCCGCCGCCTGAGGGCGGTCCGAGCCGCTCGGTAGTGGTGCAAGCACCGAATGCGAGCCAGACAGTGGGAAGCAGCATCAAGACCTTCGAGTTTGACGGCGTCTTCGCGCCGGAGGCTTCTTCGGCGAGCGTCTTCGAGGAGCTGCAGCCGCTCACGCGCAAGGTCGCCGCCGGCGCAACCGCCGCCATCCTCGCCTACGGCCAGACCGGTAGCGGCAAGACGTACACGGTGAGTGCCCTGCACAATCTCGCCCTCCGCGAGCTCTGGGCCGGCGAAGCCGCCAACGGGGGCTCCGCCGCCCTCGCTGTTAGCCTGGCAGAGGTGTACATGGATGAAGTGCGCGACCTCGGTCGCCCGGCCGACCCGATCCCCGCGGCCGGTACTAAATTCGCCTTCGGCAGCGCCGTGGCCAGCGCCAGTGCCACTCCGCGCTCGTCGGAGGTGGATGCAAGTACGCTGACGTGGACCACAGTGACGAGCGCCGAGGCGGCATGCGCCCTCGTGTCGAGCGCGCTCGAGAGGCGCGTGACCGCCGATAACGGGCTCAACTCGGTCTCGAGCCGCTCGCACTTGATCATCTTCTACGCGCTGCTCGGCCCGCGCGGTGAGCGCAAGGGGCAGCTGGCCCTCGTCGACCTCGCCGGTTCCGAGCGGCTCGGTCGTACCGAGGCAACGGGTGGTCTGCGCGACGAGGCCATCTCGATCAACCGATCGCTCACGGCACTCGGCGACGTGTTGCACGCGCTCGTGGGCAAGACGGAGCACGTCCCCTACCGGCACTCGAAGCTGACCACGCTCCTCCAGCCGTGCCTCAAGCGCGGTGCGCGCGTCGCCCTCATCATCGCCGCGTCACCCTCCTCGGAAGATGCCCTCGAAACCATTCAGACTCTCGGCTTCGGCGTGCGCGCGCGCAACGTGCACCTTGGCCCTATGGCGAGCACGTCGTCGGCGGCTGGCGGCGCTGCTGGCGGTGGGCTCCAAAAGGAGGTCGCACGTCTCCAAAAAGAGCTCGTCGAGGCCAAGGCGCAGGCAGCTGCTCACGAGCGGAGCCTAGCGAGCTTCAAGCAGCAGGCGAGCTCGACGGACGAGGCGGCCAAGGGTAAGAGTGAGGCGATCAAACGTGCGGAGGCCAAGGCAAAGGAGGCGGAGCACGCTCTCAAGCGCAGCGAGGCCGCCGCGCACGCGGAGCGCTCGCGCCTTCTCAAGGAGATGGAGGAGCTCCAGCGAAAGCTTGACGTCGCCACGAGCCGCGCGCGCCGTCCTGAGCGTCCTGAGCGTCCTGAGCGTCCTGAGCCTTCCGCCCCGGCCGCTCTGCCGCAAGCCCTCTCCGCGCCCACCACGGCGCGGCAGCCGCGGCTGGCGCCGGCCGAGGCGAAGAAGGAGGCTCGCGCTCCGGCCGTCGAGGCTCCCAAGCCAAAGCAGCCGTCCAAGGCGGTCGTGGCGGCTACCAAGGCTGGTGCAGCGCCGACTAAGGCGGCAACGGCCGTCGCCACGGGCGGGGCACCGGCCGACGCGGCGGCGGCAGCCGAGGTGGCAGCAAGCGAGTCAGCAGCGGCTGAAGAAGTCGCAGCCGAGGCATTCGCGGCGCTTCCGACGTGCCACGTGGCAGTGGACGAGGGCTCACCGCGCCGCCAAATCTCATGTGCGGCGGCGGCGGTGTGCATGGGCTGCGCATGCTCGTGTGGAGCCTACGACGAGGTCTCGCCAGCCGTTGGGGGGGAGACAGAAGCACCACCGGCGTCCCTTACGACAGAGTCCCTGCCATACGACTCCGCGGACATGGAGGCGGCGGCTCTCATGTCCTTCGTGGGGCACGAGGCCGCTGCGGTGCTCGAGGCCGCTGCGGCCGCGGCTCGCGCGGAGGTGATGCAGGAGGAGAGCCAGCCATCGTCATCGTCTCGTGGCACGCTGCGCGGTACCGACAATTGGCCGCAGCAAGTGCTGAAGCGCTTATCGGCCGTGCAGGATAGCGTCGTGCCGCCGGGCGCGCCTCTCTCTCCTCGGCGCGCGTCCCTGCTCAACATGCCCCCCTCGCAGGCCGGCGCGAAGCCAGCGACCGTTGAGGTCGACGGCGTGAGCGACAGCTGGGCGGTGCCAAGCCGCAGGGAATCTGGCGGCTCAAGCAGCGTGATCAGCGGGCTAAGTGCGACGAATGAGTCGACCATCTTCGCCCACCGGCTCGACTCCGCTCGAGAGGCTTTCAACGGCACGCCCGACATGGCGCTCGACGCATGGCTTGAACCTTCGGAACGCTCGGAGATGCTCAATACGTCTAACGAGACGTCGCTGCGCCTGAGCACATCGCCGCTGGTCGCGCATCTGAACGAGCTGCTGGCCGAGGGCAAGGCCGAGCAGGTCGCCCCATCGCTCGATGATCGACTCGCGGCAACCGACTCAATGGAGGATATGGTCCGGGAGATGCTCGCGAGCGCGCGCGCCACCTCCAAGGACACCTCGTTTCTCGAGGACCGTCCCTACGGCAAAGAGGTGGCCGACTCGGGCGCAGCAGACGAGACTCATGAGCAGCACCTCGCCGTGACCTTCGCGCTGCTACCGCCTGAGGCCGCTCTCGCGTCGCCTGCAAGTGCCCCGCGCACGACTCCCCGTCACGGCGGCTCGCGGCCGACTGTTGCCAAGACGCCCGGCTCGCAGCATTCGCACAGCGCCGCGCGCACCCCGGCGAGTGCCTCTGCGAAGACGCCCCTCGCCCCCCTCGTCCCGCGGCTCGGCCTGACGCCAAGCTCCGCAAAGCCGCAGCGGAGGCCGCTGCAGAACACCCCGAGCTCGGGCGCTCCGCTCACATGCCCCTCGCGTGTGCTTGTTCGAGCTCAGACGGCGGAGGAGCCGCTTAGCGCGCGCACGCCCAGTGAACAGCGCACGCTCGCTCAGACCGCGCGCACTCCGAAGGCCGTTTGGGCTCCACCAGAGAAGGGCTGGCGCTAAGAGCTCTCTCTGGAGGTGGCGCTCGGGATGGCGCCGGGGGAAAGGGGGGGGCGGCCGTGGAGGGGCTCCCGAGTGAGGGAGCACTGATGTTTGGGGAGGGGCACGGCAAGTTGCGGGGCAGAGGATGCACAGGCGAGTGCCATAGATGGTGATGATTGCTCGATGGATGGCGGCGCTAAACGGCTGATGGGCATGTGAAGGGGATGCGGGGATGCCACACCATCAATCTGTGTCGGTGGCTCTCATCCGGAAGAAAAAATATGGTTGGAATGCAACATTCCGGGATCCGAGTCGGAGCAGACGAGACCCCAGGCGCGAAGACGAGAGTGGAAAGAACAGCTAATTCTCTGATCTCTCCGTCGTGAGTCGCGTCGGGCCGACGTGTGAATGGGATTGGGTTGGCATCGCATGTAACGAATATCGCGTCCTATCGTGTCGTATTTCGAGAGAGATGTTCGGACAGAGAATGTGAAAGAGAGATCGGATATTCACTAGTTTCAAATCGAATGTCGAGTCTCTTCTTCGCGCAGGTGGGTGCTAGACCTGACCTTGACCTTAGAACCGCTCATATTCCTCATCATAAGCTGGATGTTACATCGACCCGACGTCTGGCGCCTCGTCGATCGCGGGGCCTCGCGGCGCCGTCTGGCGTCTGTCAGTGCGCCTCGCGCCTCGTCTCATGCGGTCATTGCGCCAGTCATGCTCATGGGGTGAGTAACTCAGTGACTCTTTGTAAATGTATTTGTGGGCGATCCGAGAGCGGAGGGGGGCGCCTTGCACCTCTGGCGGCGCATATCGAGTGTGCAATGCCTCAACATCGGGCGACCTGCTGCTGCCGCAGGTTCATCCTCCTTCGAGCCAGCGGTCAACTCTTATCCTCCGCGGCGCACTCCATGATGGCGAGGTTGTGCTTGAGATTCGTCATGAGAGGGCCGATGTCGAGGATGTCGGAGAGCGCCGTGTAGAACGGCATCAAAACGAAGGTGATGAAGCCCACCTGGCAGCGTGGTACATTGGGCGTATCGCGGTCGAAGAACTTGCTCACGGGCAGACTGGCAGCCTTCTCAGCATCACCCTGATTGTAAAACTCCTCCATCACCTTGTCGGTCCACAGCCGATACACGGGCTCCGGCCTGCACGGATTGGAAATGTCGGCCGCGTGCAGTACAATCTCGAGCACAAACGTCTTGTCCTCTTTATTCGACAGGTCGAAGCTCCCAGCTTCGATGGTCGCTTTCAACCTGTCGACATTCTTAAAGTGCACCCCCATGTCAGTGCCCAGGATCATGGCGACGATCATATCGCGTACCTCGCGCCGCTGCGCTTTGCCGAGCGACGCGAAGAGATCGCATGCGGGGTCCTTGAGCACTTGGAACAGTCGCGCACAGTGATGGTTCTCGAGCACCGACTTGTCATTGTAGAAGATCGCCAGCTCGCTCGAGCTTGACACGTGGAACGCATTATTCTGGCCCGTATGCCCGGCGTCGTGCGCAAGGGCGGCGACAAGCACCGCGAGCAGATCCTCTGGCTCCAAAAGTGAGCGCAGCTTCCGATGCTGGCTGCCTCCCCCGCCGACCGCGCCGCCCATACCCGCGCCCCCCCCCTTGCTGTTTCGTACGGTCCACTTCCACAAACTCTCGGCGACCCCGTCGGGGAGCACCGCGCCAGGATGCGTGGCGGCCCGAACCAACTTGCGATACTCTGGTGGCTCAGGCGCGTCGCTCGCGTTCAAGATCCACCACGTCGCCTGAAGGACGTCCGCGGCGTGTGAGCGGTTGTGGTATGGGTTGTCTGCGTAGCTGTCCTCTAGGCGCTGTAGAAAGGCGAGCAGCTTGGCGTCGCTAATGCCAAAGTGTTTCTGGATCCCCTCGTGCTTGAGTAAGTGATAGCCGGCAAAGACGAGCGCGTGGTCGTTGGTAACGCGTTTCAGGCTAAACGCGTCAAAGTTCCACGCGCCCTCGCCACGCGCGATGGCGCCGTCCAGCAGGCACCTAGCCTCCTTCACTAGCGGAGGCTCGAGGGGCATCGCGAGTCCGTGGGTTGGTCCGAAGGGGGGTTCGATTGACCTAGCGGCGTGCCCGAGGGGGGACACGTGGCTGCTCTTGCTCCCCTCGCTGTGCTCACCGACGCTCTGTAGTGCGCCCTCCCCCGCCGAACGCTCAGCGTTGCCATAAATAGCTGTGATGAAGTCGTGAACGTCGCCGGAGGCGGTAGATGAAGACTCGGAGGAGTGTCGACGTTGTTTGGAACGTGTCATCTCGTGCAGCGCTGCATTCTCTTCCCAATTGAGTGAGCGCGGGTCCTTGACCACTTGACGAATTCTGGCCTGCGTGAACTGGAGCGGCTCGCGAACGAACTCATGCGTGGTCCCTAGCCGGCGAGAACCCTTGCCCACAGATTCCTGCTTCTGGGGGTCGATTGGGCGGCCGTCCGCGTCGACGAGCTGAATGAGCAGGCGCGGCGTGGACGGGGTGCCCCTGGTGAGCTGGTGGTCCGAGCGCAGGCATGAGAGCACGTCGAGCGCTTGCATGATCGGCGTCTGGGTCATCTGCACTGAGATGAGCACGGGCGGCTGGTTGGCGAGGCGCGAGGCCATCTGATCCGGATCGATCGTGCGCAGCTGCTGCCGCGCCAGATAGAACTGCATGCCGGCGGCCAGCGTGACCAGCAGAGCAAGCGTGGTCGACAAAACGGGGGGTGTGTCCGGCACGGCAACGGCTGCCCACCCGAGCAGGGCGGCTGGTAGGAGAAGGACGCCAGTGCACGCTAGCTGCATCACACTCTGCGCGCGCACAGTATCCACGAGCTCGTCATACAGCGACCGGCCGGCTGGCTGCCCAACGGCCTGCTCCGCCATGGAGTCAGCACTGGCTGCTGGAGATAATATGTGGTGGCTCCGAGCCCGCGCCGGCAAGTGAGAATCAGCTGTTCGCGGCACCATGACTGCCGGCAGCGACGAACGCCGGCGCATCAGAACAAAACACGAAGGTCTTCCATTTCCATTCCCCGTTTTCCCCACAGGGGCGTGACCGCGCAGCATGGCGCAGGATGTGTGCGGCGTTGGGTCGTGCGCTCGTGGCCTTGTGCCGCACTGCCAGGAAGGCCGCCCTTGAAACCCCTTGATGTCGTTGTTGACATTGGAGGTGACGTTTCTCGTTTGGAGTGAGATATCACGAGGCTAATACGTAATAGCCTGTCGCCTGTGGCTGTGCTTTTACCAATTCTTGTCCATATGGACACTTTTACGCCGAAATGACCTCAGGCCTCACTTTTACCCCTACGGCTACGGGCGTACGGCCTACGGCTACGCCCCCACACCCTTGACCCTTCGGCCTTCGTTGAGGCCAGGCGCAAGACGCAATTGGGCAATTCGCAATTGCAATATCGCCCAAACCCCGAATCGCCCGATGCAACGGTCGAAACAATCTCGAAAACCCAGCCCATCCTTTCTCATTGTGATTGGGGAAGCCGAGCGTGAGAGCCCCAGCATTGCTCACATGCTCACTCGGGCAGATACTGATACATTGCCTGACAGTGTAACTGGAATCCACTCCGGCCCTTCACTGCGTCTCGCACTGCTTGTCTCCCTGCATCTCCCATATTGCTGTTGAAGCGCAAGTCCAAGCTGGTCAGGACTACGTTGATCTTCAGCGCCTCCGCGATCGCCTTGGCACCCTCGTCGCCGATCCCGTTCCAGCCCAACTGCAGGAAGGTCAGGACAGCGTTGACCTTCAGCACCTCCGCGATCGCTTTGGCACCCTCTGGTCCGATGTTGTTGCGGTACAGGTCCAGGGTGGTCAGGACTGCGTTGACCTTCAGGGACTCCGCGATCGCCTTGGCACCCTCGTCCCCGATTTGGTTGTAGTAGAGGGACAGGGTGGTCACCACCGCGTTGACCTTCAGTGCCTCCGCGATCGCCTTGGCACCCTCCGCACCGATCTTGTTCTCGTTCAGGTGCAGGGTGGTCAAGACCGCGTTGTCGCTCAACTCCAGGTTGTATAGGACCGCATTGACCTTCAGCGCCTCTGCGTTAACCTTCAGCGCCTCCGCGATCGCCTTGGCACCCTCGTCGCCGATGTGGTTGAACGAGAGGCGCAGCTCTGTCAATGCCGACATAGCAGGAATGAGATAGGCGACAAGCATGGCCGCAGGACAATGGAGCCCCCTATTGGACAAGTTGAGGAGCTCCGTGACGCTGTCCCCGCGCAGTTGCTGCACCGGAATGCCGCAAATGACTCCTGAGCCCGCACAGGCAACGGCTGCGATCGTCAGCCTCAACGGTGGCTCTCCCTCGCCTGTGATGCAGCTGTTGAGAGCATCCTTAGCAGCAC
>PJAB01000542.1:0-24384 GCA_002887195.1 Chrysochromulina parva | reverse complement strand
GTGCGAGGGGCTTCTCGAGAGCCAGTTGAAGCGCACCGTGCCGCACAGCTGCGCGGGCGTCACGAGGCTCGCGCCGCCCGGGTGCACCCAGTTGGTGAAGTCGAAGATGGGCACAGGGCCACAGTTGGCACCGGGGGCGCCTTTGTAGAGCACCGCGCAGCACTGGCTCGGTAAGCATTGGTTGAGTGGTAGGCTGAGCGATGTCAGGCTCGTGCCCGTTGCCGGCGGCGGCGGAGGCGGTGGCGCGGCTGGGGGCGCTGGGCTGAGTCGCACTCGCCTACAGATGCACACGCGATCGAATTTGCACTCGCCCGTGTTTTGCGCCTGCACGTCGACCATGAGCGAGCGCGTGTTGGCCCACATGCCGGTGGGTGCGTTGAAGATGGGCGGATCCCCCGAGAGATAGCATCCTCTCGGGCTGGACGAGGCGCTCGGACCGTCGTCCTCCGCTCGCGGGTTGCTTGAGTACGAGCCGCCGTTGTTGTCCCAGGTGGCATTGAGGGCGATCGCCGCGGTGGAGCACTCGGTGATGTTCGTGATCGGCTCGAGCATGCCAGTGCACCGGCCGTTGGTGACTTGAGTGTAGTTGGCATCGACGCCAAAAAAACGGATCTCGGTGCGCACCTCGCCGTCGACGCTCAGACGGTATCCATGCGCGCCGGCGTCGGCGCTGCTCATCGGCAGCTTTTCGAAGGTGACTTTCGAGCCGCGGTCCCACTCGTTGAAGGTGTAAGTGTGCCAGGTGGAGCCGGGTTGGCAAGCCGGCTGGTCCTCGATGAACGGGTTGCGCTGCACGGTTGACAGGCGCGGGCTGGTGCGGCGGCGATAGTGCGCACGAAGCAGCGTCATCGGCGATCGCATCTGCTCACTCACCCAATTGATCGCGACCGTGTTGAAGGTCGCGAGGCGCGCGGCATACGTCGGGAGGCTTCCAATCCCTGTAGTGAGGTTTCGCAAATTGGTGAGCGTCGGTCCGAACGTGCCCTGCATGAGGAAGCGGCTCGCGAGGCGCTCGCCGACGGCAGCAGAGCTGCCGGGCCCACTCATGACGGAGCTGTCGAGTCGATAAAACCGTCCTGGTGCGGGAGTCGGGAGGTTGATCGATTGCGCGCCCGCCGTCCCCGTCAAGGAGACGGATTGGGCTGTCGGCCCCGTCGTCGCCACCTCCCATGGATGGCCGTCGTACGATCGCGCGATCGGCGCGCCCACATCAGCGAGCGCGGTGTTTTGCGAGGAAACCACCTGAAGGCTGAGCGTGATCAGCATGCCGCTCTGGCTTGCGGGGAGAGACACCAGGCCGGGGCCAACGGTCGTGGGGTCCGGGCGGCGCGGTGAAGGGGGCGGGGGCGATGGCGATGGCGGGGGTGGCGATGGTGGCGGTGGCGATGGCGATGGGGGCGGTGGCGATGGGGGCGGTGGCGGAGACTTAGGCGGGGATGGCGGCGGGGGTGGCCGTACACGCTGTGCATCTGCCACGGCCGCGTGGCCAACGAGCAAGAAGGTGAGGAAGCAGGAGGTGCCACGGCCGCTCAGCATGTGATGTGGACGCGGACGTTTAGCTGAAGGCTATAAGCACAGCAACGTGAAGTCTGGTTTCGCGCAGCAACAGTGCACACGATGAGTCGGATGAACGGGGCTGCAGAGGGTGGCTGTGGCTGTGGCGCACATCGGGCGGCGCGCGCGCGCGCGCAAGCGCAAAGCGACGCACATGCTCGTTCAGTGATGAAAACCCCGCGAAGGCAGATTCCCTTGGATTCTAAATTAGAATTAATTCGGGTCGCCGCGGACTCCCGCCAGTTGAACAAAATCACATGTTGAATTCGTCAATAATCAATGCATGCAAGCGGTTGACGCAACAGCAAGCATGCCTTGCTCGCATTGCTCGCTTGCTCTTGCGCCCAACGACAGACCCGACCCCGGTCAACACGCGAGGTCACGAAAAGCCGGACTGAGCAGTTAGTGTACTCGCTCCTGGGGCGCTACTCGCACAGACCTGTGAAACGCGCGCGAACCTCACCGTGAAAGGGACCGACCACGGGCGGACGGATACTGTACTTTAGGTCTCTAATGGAAGTAATCAGGTACACCGAACAGAAGAACAGCATGAACGCATGTCAGAACCGGCCGGACTCGCACGATCTTCGAGCATCGAGGGAATACATCTCCGCCGCGCGGGGGCGCTCCTGGCACGCTTTAGTATCGTTTATTCCTGAGAGCATACGATCTTTATCAGAGCGGTGCTTGGTCATCTGGGATCGTCAACAGCGACCTTACTCGTTACTGGATTCGTAAGGTAACCAGACCGCTTTCGCTTGTTCGTTCAACGTTCTACGATGCCGGGATGACGCTCAGAACGAAGGAGGAGCCCCTGGGTATGCGGGTCCTCCAATCCCAACTAGTGAGGACTGAGGTCGGTCTCTCCCCGGAGTACAGGGTGGATCCCTGCCGCTCGCTTCCCGATACTGCATGGGAGGGATTGCGATCGGCAACTGTACTCACTCGCACGCCACGCAAAAGGCACTCTCCAGCCCCATCTCCGCATCTCCGCGTCCGAGGCGCTCAGAAGCAGGCATCAAGTCCTCGATGCGCAGGTGCACGTGCCAGGAGCCCTCCTCCACCTCGTCCGGATGCACGGCTTGGCACGGCGGCGGCTGCACTAGATGAGGAAGCAGCACCGCACGCCATCGAGTCTCGGGCGCGTACAGCTGCAGCTCAAGCTCCTGAGCTCGAACCAGCCCGCCAACGCCGCCGGCGCGGGAGTTGGCGTGGACGGTGCTTGCGAGCCGTTGAGCGAGGCACCACTCCTCAAGCAGCAGCAGCCACAGCGCCCAGCTGGCGTCGTCCGCGGTGAGCCCAACCAGCAGCAGCTCTTGCAGCCGCTCTTCGAGCGAGCGCGTGGCACCTTCAAGCGCCGCCAGGTCGATGCCCACTGCGACGGCCGCCACGCCGTCCCCGCTGCCTTCGCCCCCGAGCTCGACCCACCACTGCGACGGCAGCGCACACGCGAGCTGTGCCTCGATCACGCGCAGCAGCGGCGGGTGGTACGGGAAGCGCACGGCCAGCTCGTCAGCACGGTCCCCACCGCTCAGCCCCGGCGGCGCCCACGGCGGCGCCCACTCGCCGTGAGATGGCACGCCGCCGCCGTAAGGGTGGAAGGAGACGCTCAAACGCATCGGCGCATGGCCGCCCGCCCGGCTCAAAAGCACGAGCGAGCCGGCAGCGAGCGAGCGAGCGAGCGGCGCAAAGCTCGCGAGGAGCGTGGTGGCGGGCAGCTCGAGCTGCTCGTGCCGCTCCTCCAGGTGCGCATGCCATGTCGAGGGGCGCACCCATGGGTCGAATGAGCCGCCGGCCGCTAGCCGAGAGTGCACATCCTTGAAGCAGGCGAGCAGCTGCGCAGCACCCGAGCGCATTGCCGTCGTCTCGGCGGGGACGGACGCTGTGATGGGCGCGTGGCGCGACGAGCGCCCCAGCAGCTGTGCGAGTGTGCCCACGACGGCGCGTGCGTCCAGCCGCGGGATCGGCGCGCCACCACCACCGACACCCGGACCTTCACTGCTCAGCATGGCGCCTGTGAGCTCCGCGTCGTCGTCGAAGCGCAGGGCTACGCCACCGCCCACCTCGTCGCCCATGGTGAGCAGATCGGTCAAAAGCTCGGGCAGAAACGCGCACAGCAGCTGCGCGCCCTCGAGGCCCTGGGCGTTGTCGTGGGCGTTATCCTGGGCGGCGTCGTCGGCGTCGGCATCAACGTCTGCCACCGTGTGCGAAGCGGCGCGCTCGACGCGCGACAAGGCCCGCGCTGCGAGGGCACGCGCGTCGAGCTGAGCGTTGAGCCCTCGCGTCATGCTGAGCGCCTCGTCCGCGCTCGCCCAATCTGCCCAATCTGCCACGCTCGCCTCGATGGACTGCGCGTCGAAGACCAACGCGCCGCCGAGTGCGCCGCCGCCGCGAGCGGTCTCGACCATCTCGGCGAGCCGGCTCAACTTGAGGACAACGCGCTGGCCGCGCGGCAGCACCGACGCGAGGTAGCGCATCCGGCGCACGAGCGTGAGCACGGCCGGCGAATGCAGCACGAGCCGCACGGTGCGTGCTGACGCGGCGGGCGGCGCGATGGCGAGCAGCGTGCTCGCGTTCACAAAGTAGTATGTCACCTCGGCCGCCTGGACCAACTCCTCAGAGCGCCCAAGGGCCGTCTCGAGCGCCACGCGCGTCGACCTCAGCGCATCGCCGTCACATTCAGCATGGCCATGGCCATCGCCGGCGCCGCCATTGATGCTTCGGCTTCCACGTAGAGCTGCGCGTCGCGCCATGCGGTCGAGGTGGTCACCACCGATCTCGATGAGCTCCACCGCTGCATACCGCACTGAAGCGGCCGACATCGCGCGCAGCTCGTCCATCGCGATCGGCAGCTCATACTCATCGACGAACAGGCTGAAATCCTCGAGCGTGAGCAGGAAGCTCGTGCGCCCCACATCCGTGTCCAGGAAGGGAGGCTGGTCCATCGCTGGCGCGCCGCCCTTTGGGTCCGGCGCATCCGTCCGAAACTGCGAATTGGCAAACGAGGCACTGAGGATCGGCAGGATGGAGAGGAGCTCGAGCCAGCCCGCATGCTCCGCATTCGCGAACGCGTGCAGGAAGGTGCTCTTGCCTGCGTTCTGGTCGCCAAGCAGCAAAAATGTGTATCCTATCGCCGTGCGATGCGCGGCAGCGGCGCCCACTGCTGCCAACGGTGTGGACAGTGAGACGAGCTCCTCGACGAGCTCGTCGTGCAGGTCGGGATGCGTCCAGCGAGCGCGCTGCACCCAGCCCTCGGACGACCGCTCCAGCGAGAGAGGGGCGCAGCCGCATGGCATAGTGAATTTCACAGTCTTCTTGTAAAAGGCGATGATACACTTCCCCGTGACTCAGTGTGGTCTTCATTATTGTTCGGCCTTACTGTGAACAGTTCATGTGTCTGAGTCGTTACGCGGTTGGACGTGTTGGCCCCTTGGTGGCCTCCTCCACGCGCATGGCCACCTCCAGGTGGGACCCCTCAGCGCCGGATGGGCTGCGGGACAAGTTCTATTCATACGACGGCACGTGGCGCACGGCCGAACCGTCGTGGCGCTACATACTCGACAGGAAGCAGAACGTGCGTGGCTCCACAAACTGGAAGTTTCCTCTGCATGACCCGGCAGCAGACTTCAACGCCATCGGGGTGCCGCTCGGCGTGCGGCACCCGCGTGGGCCGGAGCCGGCGGAGCCCCCGACGACCGCACTCGCCTACTCCACGCCGGCCATTCCGAAATACGGCGCGCTGAACGAGGCCGCAGAACTGGCAGCCTCCGCAATGTTCACTGTGAGCCGCAAGGATCAGAAGATGAGCGGTTGGGCTACGCAGACGCTCACGCACACCGACTATATCGATCCGGACACGGCACGCTGGGGCAAATTAGGCATCATGACGCGCGAGCGCATGCAGGTCGCCGACAAGTTTGGCGACATCGCGGTGCCGCATCCGAGCAGAGTCACCACGGCGCCGATGCGCCCGGCGCCGCCCGAGAAGACCGGGTTCACGCGCGGCGCGGCGACGCACGGCGCGCACATGCTCACGGGCGGGTTCGTGTATGTCGAGCCCGAGGTCGCGGTCTCGCCCGCGCCCGACCCGTACAGCCTGCCCGAGCGTATCTCCGGCCGCAAGATGACATCGGGCTTCGCGATCGGCAACAACGAGCTCGAACGGACTTCGCCACCCGTGGACGCTGAGTCGCACTACATGATCTCTTCGATCGGGTACCCGGGTGCCAACTTCAAGGTGGACAAGTATGGCGACCTGGTGGCGCGCTCGCCCACGCTGATCGACCTGGCGGCCGCGCGCGGTGCCAAGCCGGTCGACGGGGCTCACATCAAGGTGGAGACATCTGGCTTCACGCGCACCAAAACGAACCCGTCGGCAGGCGCCGTGCCCGACCTGATCCGTACCGCCGAGCGGGAGCTCCACCCGACGCAGGTGCTGCTGCGCAAAATGAACGACCCGATCGAGTGCACCGACCCGCACGCGCACAAGATGCGCACACGCCACTAATGTCGACACTAATGGGGACTTCGGGCCGGCCCGATGGATACGGATGGCGCATGCGGACTAACACAATGGGGGGGGGGGGAGCGAAATCCGTTTGAGTTACTTTCCAAAACTGCCGAAAGATCTAAGATGGAGCCACGGATGGTGCCGCCATTCGCGATTCCGTCTTCGGCGAGACGAGCGCGACCGTCTTCGGCGCGACTTGCGCGAACCGCCGACTCGTTCCGCACGCTGTCCTTACGCACTCGCGTACGGCTTCTCACCGAGCTTCAACAATCTGGATCCGTACCCGCCATCACGATCGAGGAGGCGCGAGCCAAGAGCCCGGCCGAGGCGCTGAAGACCGCAAAGTGTCACACGCTGAGCGAGATTCGACTTGCGGCGCGCGCGTCGCACGAGCTGCTCGTGCCACTTGACGTGGCGTCGGGCTTGTACTTGTCATGGACGCGGGCTCGTACCAGGAGTGCCGCTGACTCCCGCTTGAAGAGAAGCTCGGATACACCAGTACTGAGCCCGCCGGCACTCGACAATTGGAATATGGCGGAGGGGGGCGCGTCGTTATTCGACAACGACCTTCCAGTCGCCTCGACCAGCAGCGATGAGGTACCGAAGCTCCGGTGGGCTCAAACCGACTTGCCGCTTGACCCGGCCTCGTCCTCGAAGATGGCGCGCTTGAACCCGCCGCCGCGCCCGCTGCCGTGGCCGCACTGGCTTGTTGGCGTGCTGTGTGCACTCGCTGGATTGCTACTCCTTGGCGGCGTTGAGTTGTTTACAGGGTATGCGCTGAAGGTCACATTCGTCATCAACCCAGGCCCGCCCGAGCCACCCTACGCGCCGCCCAGTCAGCCCCCGCCGCCAAGTCTGCCCGCGCCACCGCCGCGACCCCCCCCACCGCTGCCACCTCCCGATCACCCACCGCCCTCGCCAAAGAGTCCGCCGCCACCGCCTCCCTCGCCACCACCGCCCTTACCTCCGCCGCCACCGCCGCCCTCGTCGCCACCGCCCTTACCTCCGCCGCCACCGCCGCCCTTGTCACCACCGCCCTTTCCTCCGCCGCCACCGCCGCCCTCGTCACCACCGCCCTTTCCTCCGCCGCCACCGCCGCCCTCGCCACCACCGCCATTGCCTCCGCCGCCACCGCCGCCCTCGCCACCACCGCCCTCTCCTCCACCTTCATCGCCTCCCTTGCCGTCGCTGCCGCCGTTGCCTCCATGGTTGCCCTTGCCATTCCCGCCGCCGCCCTCGCCATCGCCGGCACCGGCGTCTCCACCATGGCTACCCTCACCGCCGCCGCCGAGCCCAATGACGCCCCCTCCCTCGCCGACCGTGCCGCCGCCCCCCTCGCGTCCACCGCCCTCTCCAACTCTCCCGCCCAGCTCGCCGCAGCCGCCAACCTTGCCGCCGTCACCATCGATACCCTCGCCATCGCCATCGCCCGCACCGTCGCGCCCGCCCTCGCTACCGCCCGCGCCGCCCTTGCATCCGGGAGCGCTCAAGATGGTAGGCAGCGCGCTGTCGCACGAGCTACCGATCGTCGAGCACCTCGCGGCACATGAGCTCAATGTCGTGTGGCACGGCGCTGAGGGCTTGGCGTACGGGCTCGAGCACGGGCTGGTGAGCATGGAGCACGCAATGAGCGGCGGCGACTACGCATCGCTCGCGCGGCACGAATCGGAGTACGTGCGCGCTGCCGTGCGCGCCGAGGTGCTTGCCTGGTCGCCATGGGCCCGCTGGCTCACACTTGCGACGCTGCTCATGATGATTGGGTTCTGCTTCCTACGCTGCTGCTGCAGACGCTATGCCCAGCCAGCTGAGGC
Organism: Chrysochromulina parva; assembly: GCA_002887195.1. Lineage (NCBI taxonomy): Eukaryota > Haptophyta > Prymnesiales > Chrysochromulinaceae > Chrysochromulina > Chrysochromulina parva. The sequence continues at coordinate 16,509 of PJAB01000542.1, read as the reverse complement.
GGGGAGCAGCGGTGACTCCGACGCGGGCTCTGACGAGTCCGAGTCGCCGCTGCTCGTGTTTGGAGAGGGCACATCCAACTTGCTCGCCACGCCCAGCAAACTCGGGTCGCTGCCAGGGGATGAGCAACCGCTGCTGCCGGGTGGAGTCGTTCGCTCGGACAGGGCCACGCCCGTGCCCACCACCCCGGCGAGCATCAGCCCTCCAGGTAAACGTCGCCGTCAGGAGGGCGACGTCCTTGCGCTTGCCCGGGCCGTCGCAAGTCGACCTCCCGGCGCCGAGCCGCCCTCGCCGGCCGCCCTCGCGCCCTCGAGGCCTCTTGCAGACGGCACCCTGTGGCACCAACCCAACCTCATGTGGGTGGGCACGAGCGTGCGCTACGTGCCCGGCCGGGTGCACCCAAGCGAGGTCGGTGGCTCGCCGGACGCGCCAGCCGCGCGCCTACCCTCGATGTATGAAGTCCCCGGGAGCATCATGGCAGCCAGAACGCGCGCCGGCTCCACCATCCTGCAATCGCCTCCCTACACAGTGATGACGCCACCCGACAGCCCGATCAAAGATTTGGATTTCAGGCAGTTCCTCTGAGCGGCACAGACGACAGCGGTTCCATCGCGCGAGTCGCGACGAGAGGCTAGGGTCTTGAGATCCGCTCATCGTCGCGCAACTCGGTCGGTGAGCGTCTCCGGTCGTTTGCGTCCATACATCAGTGACAGTGTGCGACGAGGAGCGCCCCGCCGCCGGGCGCCCCGGTTTCTATTCACAATTCAGCCCGGTCCGCCCCGCGGCCCGGGGCAAGGGCGCCTTAGGGGCGCCGCCTCGCCTCGGACGCTGCGGCCTGGGCGGCCCCGGGCCCCGCCATTTTTATTCCAATCGTACACACGATATTCAAATACTCTTCAAATACACCTACCGCGGTATTAAAACGTGCTGCTCGCACGTGCCGTCGTGCGACCGGCCGGGCGGGGCGGAAGGGCGAACCGGCAACCCGCCGCTCTAAACCGAACGGTGAATCATCTCGAGACTCGACTCGCATAGCGCTCCAATTCCCACCGGCAGACCACGACGCGGCTGCGCCAAGCCTCCAAGGTCCGGCGCGCACGCTCAGGCTCTCCACCGTGAGAGGATACACGCCATCCCTGCACATTGGCAGCATGCCAGCATCCGCCATCACGGTGCTCTGGCGGCTCCATCGACACGTCGCACCGCCTGCCCGCGCTCCTCGCGGGCACAAGGGCGCCATCGTTGTCTCTTGTCTCTCCTCTTCCAACCCAAGGTACCACCTCGTGGCCGCTACCCTTGAGTCGCTCACGTCTTCCCCGATGGCCACCCGATGGCCACAACGACTAGATGCGGAAGAAGCGCTTATCGGCCTCCTCCTCGAGGACGGCGGGCTGGGGCAGCGGCGGCAGGTCCAGGGGCAGCAAGGCGTACCGTGTGTACGGGTCGATGGCGTACGCAAACTGCTTCTTGTCCGCGGCGTCTGTGGGCGCCTTGAGCTCGGTCAGCCGGTTGACGCCGCTCAAGCGCTTCGTGTACGCGAACAGCGCCTCGCGCCGGTCGAGGAGCTTTTGGTACTCGGCGTCGGAGATACGCGCGCCGTACCGGCGGAGCACCGAGTAGCCCTGCACCATGTCAGCACAGTCGAGTACGTGGAAGAAGCCGCGGTTGATGCCGAGGCCTTCGGGCCTGGAGCGACTCGACAGAGCCGAGCAGTGATCATCAGAAGTGATCAGTGGCAATCAGTGGTCATCAAGGGTCATCAGTGGTCATCAAGGGTCATCAGTGGTCATCAGTCACCAGAAGGGCTCCTGCAGCGCGTCGCCCACACGCGTCACGAGTACGCGAGAAGCGGGCGAGCCGCCAAGCGTGGCGCCGGGCACAAGGATCGCCGCGCGGTTGGACGATTTGCGTTCCGAGAAGTCGAAGATCTGGAGCTGATCGGGGACGAGTGGCTGCTGCGCGAGCGCAGGCACGAAAGCGCTGATGGCCTGGCGCGCATACGCCTCGAGCTTAGAGCGGTCGACGTTCTCGCGCGACGTCGGCTCGGGCACGCTGAGCGAACGCACTGCACCCGCGACCATGAGCGCCTCCAGATCCGAGGTCATCACGAAATAGTGTGTGGCGCAGTCGGCAAAGTTGCCGCTGCTGCGGTAGTACACGATGTTCTGAAGCACGCAGCCGTTCCGGGCGAGCTGTGCGAAGGTCTGTTGGTGGTACTGCTGCGACCAGGTCGATTCCGGGAGACGCATCTCCTCGACCGTCTTGTGGTTCTGCAGGTGCACCACGATGCACGTCGCGCGCGCGAAGCGGGTCGAGAGCTGCGTGAGGCCGAGCTTCTCGAAGAGCTCGCAACGCGCACCCGTCGCGTCCACGAGCACGTCCGGAGGCTCACCCGGAGCACCGCCCTTGGGCGCCATCGCTCGTGCGCGACGCTCGTCCACACCGCCGCCAGAGCGCTTCTTCGAGGTGGCGCCGCTGGTAACCGAGCGCGCGCCAGTGCGCGAATTGCTCGCATCGCTGTGGAGCATGCCGAGCGGCGAACGCGGCGCTGGCGCGCTGCTCGAGTCGCTTTTTGTGTGCAACGCCATCGCAACCGGCTTGCGCGGCGACGGTGGGCGCGGCGTGAAGAAGGAGGCAGAGAGGTAGCTCTGTAGCGAGCGCGGGTCTGCGACCTTGCAGTTGAAACGCACAGTCACCCCAAGGAGCACCGCGACCTTGAGCAGGGAGTGCTGCAGCTGCGAGGTCTGCACATGTCGAAAGTCGGCGCCGCTAAAGATAGACGGATCGATGAACTTGATGCCCAGATCAATGAGATCCAGCTCGACCCATTCCCACAGATGGAGTACCTGCAGCCGGCCGAAGCGCTCGCGGCTCTCGAGCACCTCCACGCGCAGACCGAGGAAAGCGAGCTCGATGGCGCAGCGCAGGCCGATCGGGCCGCCGCCGATGATGACCGCGCGTCGCCGCGCCGCCTCTCTCGGCAGCCGTTGACCTCGCGCGTCCATGTCGGCTGCCGAGTATTGCGCCCGCGCCGCGCGGCTGCTCAGCTGTGCGAGGAGCTGGCGTGAACGATGCGGGAGAAGCGGCATCAGTGCCTCAGTTAGCAGCGGCAGCAGCGACGGCGTGTCGGCGGTGAGCACGCTGCTACCGCGCCGTCCTAGCACGTCGATGTGGAGCGCCGTCAGCAGCGCCGCGTGCGCATGAAGCACGTCGGCTGCCTCCTTAGCCGCTAGCAGCTCGCCGAAGGCCGCGGCGGCCGCTCGCTGCTCCTCCGTCATCTCGGCGGCCGTAAGGCGGGCGGGGTCAAAGCCCAAGCGCTGCGCGCCCGGCACACCCAGCCGTTGCGCACCCACCGGCAACGCTACCGCCGTGCCACGGGGCGTCCAAGCACGCGGCGACGACGCACGCGGGCTCGTCGAGGCTGGGGCCGCCGCCGCTGCCGCCGCCAGCGCGAGAGGCGCACGCGGCACCACCACTGGTGGCGTCGCGGGCTTGGCGGGCTTGGCGGGCGGCGGCGAACGGAGGAACAGCTTGAAGGGGGAGATGAGGAGCGAGGCAGCCGTCGGGCGTGTCATGTTAGGTGTACTGGCGTCGAGCTTTGGATCACTGCCGCCCAACTTTCTAGGCGAGGAGCTCCGAGGGTTCAGGGTCGGCCGAGCGCTGCCGGAACGTCCTTTTGTATTGCATGCCTTGGTTGACGTTGTCGCTGTCGCTGCTGCAGTCGTCTCTGCCTCTGCCTCTGCCTCTGCCCCTGCCCCTGCCTCTGCCCCTGCCCCTGCCTCTGCCCCTTCCTCTGCCCCTGCCTCTTCCTCTGCCTCTTCTGCCGTCTTCGCAAGAGAGCCACACGTGTGGGCGGTCGGTGGCGGCGAGAGGCGTGCGCCCGTGACACTCCCCGTCGTCGACGAGGCGGCCATGAAGTCGGCGGACCGGAAGGAACAGCTCGAGGAGCAGCTGGATGAGGAGCAGCTGGATGAGGCGGTCGATGGCGCCGCCGGCGTTTGTGCCGGTGTCCAGAAGCTCCCTCCGCTGGTGTTGACGCTCCGGCTGTTGCCGAGGACGAGGGGGAAACCGACGGGGCTGCAGACAGGGCTCACCGGCGCTCGCTTCGCGTGCTTGCGCCCACAGCCGAAGAACAAGCAGAGCCCAAAGCAGCCAGCAGCAGCAGCCGGCGTGTCGCTCGCCTCGCCACTGGTTGTCGGTGGCATCGGCGTGGGCGCTACCTGGATCCGGAAGGTTTGCTGCTGAGGCGAAAGCTCAGGTGACAGCATGCACGAGGTTGTGGGCGACGGGCGATGCGACGATTTTGAGGCTGCTGAGGGCGGCGGCGGTGGCCAGAGCTGCACGGGTGGAGCAGATGCCCGGATCATTTCGTCGGGCATCGGCGCCGCGGCACTGCGCTGCGAGGAGGTGCGCGCGGAGAAGGCACGCGGCGAGGCGCGGGCCCGCTCGATAGCGGAAGTCTTGGCAGCACGAGCGCTAGCAGATGCGCAGTTGGTGGCGGACGCAGAAGAAAGGGCGAGTGGCGGCTGAGCAGCACTGGCGACGGCTACCCCGCCGGCAATACTGCTGGCAATTGGACCGGCGGCGGGCACGATGCCAAGGTTCTGTTGTTTCGAGGACGCCGCGCGCAGCTGACGCTGCCGGTCCGTGTTACGGAAGAGGGCAGCGTTCGCCATGCGGCGCGCTGCGTCGTTACGCAGCGGCATGCCAAGTCTGATGAGTGCCCTCGCTCCACCTTTGTCGAGCATCTCGGCGAGCGCCATTTCGACCGCAGTCGAGACGGCCGTGCGCTGGTCGGTGAGCCGCAGCTCACGCAGCGTCGTGTTCGACTGCAACGCGCCAACGATGTTGAGTAGCCCAGGCTCTCGCAGGTCGTTTCTCTCCAGATTCAAAACCTCGACGCGCCCGCCTGCATCGGCGTGGAGCGCAGCTGCCAGTGCCGAGGCGCCCGCATCGGGGAGCGTGAGGCCCGAAAGGTTGATCACCGTGACGTACGGGTTGCCGATGAGCAGCGCCAGGGCAGCCACCTGACGTGGTTCCGGCCAGCGGATGAACTCCTGCTGCAGCGCGGCTGTGAAATCGAGGGACGTCATGGACGTGTCATGCGTAGCGATGCGCATGAAAAGGGCGCGCAAAGGCGACGCCGCGTTTAGTGAGGCCGACACAGCCTCGAACTTTGCAAGGTGAACGGGGTGTGCCATCGAAAACCGCCCGTGGGACCCGCGGCTCACGGCGAGGAGGCACAGGAAGTGACAGGAACGAGTTCAAAAGCGTTGGAAGCGCCTAGGAATGTCCCCATGTGGAAAACATCAGTTCAGTCTACCCAAAAGTGCTGGAAGCACTGTAAAACTGACTCCACATCTACAAGTAAGACCATAAGCGGTGTGACTGATTTCTGATTAAGGAGCCTAATCGCCGGAACCGTCCATGGTGCTCGTCCTCTCGGACGAGCTTCCAGTGGACGCGTTGCTGCGCGCGCAACGCGCGGATCACACCAACTTGGTCACTCCCAATTCAGCCAAGCGACAGCTGGTCACGCATTGGGCGTTGCCAGCTGTCGATGCCGTGGCGGCGGAGGCACGCGCAGCCGCGGTACAGGCTGCGGCCGACGAGTTGAGCTACCTCGTTTCGACGCTCCCTTCGGAAATTGGTGGCTCAGACTACGTGGACATTGATAAAGAGCCCGTGCAGCCAGGGCCGCCGTCTCCAGCCATTCTCGAGCAGCGCGCGCGCATGGTGAACGTGACCAACATGCTAGACGGCCACGATCACAGTTCTTATGAAGGGAAGCTGCTGCTCGAGTCGGTCGACGACGCAACTGTGCGCCTGCTCGATGAGACGCTCGACGCGCTAGAGCGCGCGAGCGAGGACACCTCTCGGGCTTCCGAGATCAGCTCCAAGGCCATGCTGATGGCTCTCGATAAGATGGACGACTTGGTCATGAGGGCGGGCCCTCGGCGCTCCTCGACGAAGCGGCTGGTGTTTGACGCCACGCCCGAAACCGCGCCAGGAGCCACCGCGGCGTCCGACGCGGCCCACGCCCCTCCGGGTGACGCGGCCCAAGCCCCTCCGGGTTCGCCGTTGATAGACACGTTGTCGGCGAGTCAGCCGGCGCTGCCAGGAGGTGTGGGCAGCGAGGACGAGCTGCAGAGAGCCCTCGGCGAGGCTGTGGCGAATCAGGGTCGTCTCGAGCACGAGCTGGGCCTCTCGAAGACGCTGCTGGCCAAGGCGCACGGGCAGCTGCTCGATGCTAAGAAGCGCACACACGAGGCTCGCATGCGGCAGCCGGGCGGCCGATGCGCTGAGGGCGCGACGCAGACGGAGCCAGAGCACCATCGGTCCGTGTTTGAGAGCCTGCACGACGGCCTGTACGAGCGCGATCGCGTCATCGACATGCTCCACGTCGAGCTCAAGCATGCTTACGAGATCGCTGGCATCACGCGCACGCGCAGGTTTCCTGTGCCGCTGCCCGTGCCTCCCTCCGTCTGGTCCGAGGAGATCGAAGTCGACAGCAGCACCACCACGTCGGTGACAGCGAAGACGCCCGAGCGCAGGCGGTTATCAACGGCCAAAAAGTTCCTGGACCGCGGCGCGATCGAGCCGAAGACTAAGGACGCCTCCACCATGACACGAGACGCACCCGCGCCCGCGCCCGCGCCCGCGCCCGCGCCCGCGCCCGCGCCCGCGCCTGCGAAGCCGCCGAGCGAGGACGCCGCCTTGGTGCGAAAGCTCAAAGAGAAGCACGCGAGTGAGAAACGACAGCTCGAGCAGAGGGCTACCGAGCTCGAGGTGAAGCTGCAGGCGGCGACAACCGCAGCGCAGGAGGCGGCAAGTAGGCCTGCACTCGAGCCGGCGGTGAAGGAGCTCCTCGACGAGGAGGGCGGCGTGAACGCCGTCTTGGCACTCGTGGGCAGAGCTCACGCAAGTGAGGTGCTCCTCGCACGCAAGGATCGCGAGCTTGTGGCCAAGGATCGCGAGCTTGTGGCCACGTGGCTCGACGGCGTGCTCGCGCGCACGGCCGACGTGGTTGTCGCCGAGGCGAAGATGGAGGCGAAGATGGAGGCGGAGGTGCGGCGGCGCGTCGATCGGGCAGTTGAGGCGAGGAATGAGCAAGAACGAGAGATAGGGCTAAGGCTAGCCGAGGCGAAGGGGGCGGCGGCGAGGGCTGAGGCGGCTTTGCAGCGGCAGGCCTTTGATGGCAATGTGCTTTCTCTGAGCCTGGCGGCGGCGGACGAAGAGCTTGAGGCGAGTGGAGAGCAGCTCGAGGAGACGTACGAGCGGCTCGATACGGCGCTCGGGCGCAGCCGTGCACTCGAGGAGGCCGAGGCGAGTGGTCGGCAGATGCACGCCCGGGTGGCGGCCCACAGCCGCGAGGCCACTGCCCAAGCACTTGCTTTGAGCGCCGTGCTGCTCATTGAGCTCGATCGATGCGATGAGAGCCTCGGTGCCGCGCACGCACGCGCCAGTGCGCGCGCTGAGGAGCAAGCCGCGCTGGCAGCCTCCGCGGAGGAGGCGCGTGCGGGCCGCGCGGCCGTCGACGCCGAGCGTCGCCAGATGCTCGAACGCGTGGGCGCGGCGGAGGCGAAGGCCGAGGCAATGGCGGCGCGTGTAAAGCAGCTCGAGGCGGCGGCGCAGGCGGCGCAGGCGGCGGCGCAGTCGACGGCGGCGGCGCAGGCGGCGGCGCAGGCGCAGTCGGCGGCTGCGGCTCAGGCGGCGGCTCAGGCGGTGGCGGCCGCGGGCCAGTCACAGCAGCACGAGCTCGTGCTGGCGCGCACGCTCACCGCGGCGCTTGACGAGCTCGAGGCCGAGTGCGAGTCGTACCAGCAGGCGGCCGATGAAGCCCTCGCCCTCTGCGCCACGCACGACAAGGCAGCCGCCGCGGCTCTCGTGGCGTCGCAGGTGGCTTCAAAGGAGGCACATGCCAAGGCAGCTGCTGCACGCCTCGTGAGCACGGCCCATCGGAGCATGGCGCAGAGCCTGCGGGGTGCCGCAGGCACCCAAGCAGGCGCCAACGCAGATGCTGCCGCGGCCATCGTCGCAGCCGCCGTCGCGGCCGAAGGGCACACAATCGCATTAGCCGCGCTCGGCGCCGAGGTGCGCGAGCTCGAGGCGGCGCTGAGCGACACGCATGCCAAGCTCTGGGCACTCAAGGTGCATGCGAACATCGGCTCCGTGATCATCAAGCGGCAGCGCGAGGAGGCGTGCGGTGCTGGTGGCGGAGGCGGCGGCGAGCAGCTTTGGATCCAAGACGCGAAGGGCGAGTTGCTCTCGCGCGGCGTGCTCCCGGAGGCATCCTCCGCGGCGGACGAAGACGATGACGAGAGCGCCCCCCTCGCGTCTCCTGGACATCCCGGCTCTTCTTCGGTGGCCTCGCGGCCGCCCGTGCCCAGTACCTGGGCACAGGCAAGTGGTCGACGCCCCCCTCAGCAGGTGTCGCCGCTCTCCGCTGGGGCTGAGGAGGTCTTTGGACAGCCCACGTGGCTGCGCAAACCGACAAGCGCGGGCATGGGCAGCAGCCGGGCGGCAGGTGGGCGGAAAGAGGGCACGCGGCCCTACCTGTCCCCGAAGACCGTCCCGTGGGAACCGCCGCAGGCTATGACCGACGCCGAGCGCGACGCCGAGCGCGACGCCCCGCCGAGCGCGCGGCGCCCGATGAGCGCCGCGACGGCCCTCGCGCAGGCTCGCGGCTCGGGCAGATCATCGAGCCTTCACAGCAGCACCTCAGCGCCAGCGCTACCAAGCGGCGGCGGCGGCAGTTCGCGCGACGCCAGCCCGCTGCGCGACCACGAGCCGGACGGGAACCGACGAGTGAGCTCGCCACAGGTAGGCGAGAGGCCGCAGGGCCCGTTACAGCGCCCGAGGACGGCAGCACCCGACGGCAGCACTCTGAGCGTGCGTACCACCATACTGGAGGCAGCTATGGAGCGAAAGCTCGAGAGCGAGTGGGGTCGCAAGCACTCCGAGCTCCTCTTCAAGATGTCGGCAGCACGCCAAGCGAGCAAGGCGTACGAGGAGTCGGCCGCCGCTAGGAGCAGCCGACGCGCGGCCAGTGCTGGCCCGCACTCGGGCGGGAGCACAGGCGTCGCCGCGGCCGCGGCCGTGGCCGCTGCAGCACACCGCGCGAGCATGCCGAAGCCCGAGAGGCGGCTGCGCCGACCGGCGACCGCCGCGCCTGAGGTCGCTCTCCCACAGCCGCACGCGGGAGTGCAGGCGCCGCCGCCGCCCCCCCCGCCCCCGCCTTCGAGGCCGGGTTCGGGTTCCTTAAACGGCCGCTCAGCATATGTCACGCCCATCCACACATCCAGCTCAGCGAGTGCGTTGCCTGCGGTTCGGACGCCCTCCTCCCTCGGCGACACGAGGCGAGCGATCCTGCGCTCCGGATCGGGCGTGGTAGTACCGATTGAGCTGCGCCTCGAGTCTAGTCAGGCGTGATCCGTGAAGATTCAATGATACGGAAGGAGATTCGGTTACGGATAATATACGGACAGCCGACGGCAGCGTACCGGCGAATCGCAGACATAGTCACCGGTCCGGTCATAGGCGTCGACCGCGTCGTACCCTTCAGTCCCGCTACAACTACATCGAATAAGCACATGCTGACTCCTCCGCGCATCAAATTTCACGGTACCCGCGAGGTTGAACTGAGCTTGGAGCGTGCAGTCCCATGTGAGAACATAGTGAAAACATGACGTGTCTGTCGGGCTCAGTCGCTTTCGCTCACGCGACCGCTGCCAGGGATTCCGGACTGGCACGTGTGCTCGCTCGGGTACCTCCTTTCCGACGCGCTACTCACTCCTTGCCGAGGTAGGACGCGCGCAGCTTGCGCAGGTCTGCCACCGAAACGGAGGGAGCATCCGTCGGCGCCTGCGCGAGGGCGCTGGCCAGGGCGTCGAACATGGCCACGAGCGCGCCGCGGGCGGGCTTGTCTAGCATGAGCACGGTCATCTCGAAGCGGCCGACCTTGCTGAGCGCGCCGAGCCAGGCGTGCCAATGGGCGGCGGCGGCGCAGTCAATGTGCTCAGCGATCGCACGCGCCGCCGAGATGAGCACCTCCGCCGGGATTTCGGGCTTGAAAATGGCCACGCACGAGGCGGGGGGCACGAGGCGCAGGTACGCGTACAGGCCTCGTGCGTCCTTGCGCAGCAGCGCGTATTGTTTCGTAAAGTCAGCGGGCACGCGCGGCGGCTCGAGGCCGGCGTTCGTAGGCAGTGCCTTGACGCGCCACGCGCTCACCTTGGCACGCGCCTGCGCCCCGTCGGCCAGCGCGCGCAGCCGCTCGCCGTCCTCGCCGTCCACCTCGGGAGCGCGGTCGATGAGCTCGGCCGCCGCCTTCATCGCCGCCTGCTTATGCCCGTCGTCCTTTGCCGCGGCGGCCGTGTCCTCCTTGCGACGACGCACAAGGTCGTCTCGCAGCGTAGCATTCCGGTTCGCCACCGCCTCGTCCAGCGCCACCCGTCGCTCCGCCTCAGCCGCCTCGCGCCGGCGCCGCTCTGCATTCGCCTTTTCTCGCCGTGCCTGGGCCTCCTCCGCCATCGCCGCGGCGGCCGCCGCGCCAGCCGCCTGTCGCCGCGCCACCTCTGCCGCCGGGTCGGCGGGTGCTGCCAACAGCGCCGTTGGTGCCGCGACCGCCTCGTTGAAAGGGGCCGCGATGGGGACCGCTGCAGGTATGCCGACTGCGCCCGCACCCGCCGCAACCTTGGCACGTATCTCGTGGCGCGCACGGTCTGCCGCGGCCAAAGCGGCGTCGTTGATGGCAACCCGTGGCGCCGAGGCGGCGTCGAGCCGCGCTAGTGCGGCCGCATCCACACGATCAGCCATCGAACCGAACATTTTCTGCTCCGGCGGAGGCTGAGCCGGCAGTGGCTGCACACTGGCGGCCTTGGCTCGGATAGTCTCCTGCGCGCGCTCCGCCGCGGCGAGCACGGCGCTGTTCTCACGCTGCCGCTCCTTCCACGCCTCGGCCTGGTCCTCCTTCATCCACTTGGGATTCTCCTTGGGCGTCACCTCCGCCTCGCACTTGGCTAGCAACGTGCTGAGCTGGTCGGACACTGCGCCAGTGGCGCCCGGGAGCTTGAGCGCCAACTTGCAGGCGGCGACGGCATCGTCCCATCGCTCGAGGGCGGACAGGGCGAGCGCTCTGCGATAGTGGCCTTTCACGTATTCGCTCGAGGCAGCGATCGCCGCATCAGCCGCTGCGAGTGCTGCCTCATGCTTCCCCAGCGCGGCCTGGCACGCAGCCACGTTGCCGTACAGCGCGTGAGGCTCCTCGTGGCCGAGCGAGATCGCGCGCCTAAAGAGCGCCGCCGAAGTCTCGTAGTCACCAGCCTTGAAGGCCGCTGTTGCGTCCGACTTGGCAGCGGCGGCTAGCTCGGCTTCACGAGCAGAGGCGGTCATTGTTAACCGTCTTACCGGGAGATTCTCGTGAACGGACCGATCGTCCGCGCCGCTTACATTTTCTTCGAACGAACGAACGCCCCCCTCAGATAAACACATTCTGGACAAATGAATGGAGAATGCAGGCGCTGTATTAGCACACAGCCGACAAAAAGACGAGAGAACAACAGAGTCCAAGCAAGGACTCCGCGAGACGCCATCAACAGGCGAGGCACCACGGTCGTGCTCAGCTGCTCACGGCACGATTAGCGCGTTGATCATCTTGAGCCGGTGGCCCATGCTCTTGACGCCGAGCTCCTTGAGTGCCTCGTCGAGGCTCGCCTTGCCCTGCTGCTGCAGCACCTCGATGAGCGTGTTCGGGTCCATCTCCTCCTGCTCAAAGACCGATCGGTATTGGCTGAGACCGACCGAGCTCAGCAGCGCCGCCGTATCCGCAAACGTGTCCCTAGGAACCGTCGCGCCCGAGAGGTCCTTGGCCTCGAGTACGAGTGGCGCGGCGGCGGTTGGCAAGGTCGCAAGAGAAGTGCTCGGCTTGGCGCGTGCAGCGAGCTCCTCCTTGAGCGACGCCTCGCGCACCATGCGCTCCACCTCGCGCTTGAAGGCCTCGTTGGCTGACGCGTCGCGCGAGAGCAGCTCGGCCAGCGCCGCGTCCTGCACACCCTCCGCGCCAGGCGGGTCGCCCGCGGTGGACGCCATGATCTCGTCGTAGCTCATCATGTTGCCGGCCCGCGCCCGTTGCCCCTGAGTGGATGATCGTTCATCCCAGAGCGTCCGAGACATCGACGCGGAAAAAGATTGCTCAGCCGCGCGTGCCGCCGGCTGCGGCGGAGGCGATGGAGGCGCCGCCGGAGCATTTGCCAGCTTCGGGCGCGCGTTGATGGCAAGCGGATCGTTCGAGTCATCAAGCATACCCGAGCCATCGGCGCCGGCGTTCAAGTAGGCTGCAGTCTCTGCTTCGCGCGCCCCACGCAGCATCACTTCCGACGGGTTGGCTGACGCTGCGTCACCTGCCACTGTGGGCGGCCCTCGCCCCGGAGGCGGCACGGCGTGCTTGGGCTTGAAATCGGATACCAACGTTATGCTGGGTTCCTTGAGTACCAAGTGCTCCGTCGCCAGCCGTTTGCAACTCGCACAATAGAGCGCGTTGGCGTCATTCCAACCCCAAACGACATTGTCGGGCGTCGAGGAGGAGCCTGGGATGTGGAAGTTGAACTGTTCGCAGATCTCGGGCCCGTCCATGTGCGCGCCACGAATGTACCCATTGAGGTCCTCGTTGGGCGAGTGCCGCATGAAGAGAGTGAGTGTCTAGGACCTTCGTCCGTCCGACGGGAGCGCGGGTCAGCTGCGCGGCTGGGAGCACTGGACGATTTCCCACAGCGCGGTCGTGGTATGAGTCCATTTAGTTGCATGAGCCACCAGATGTAGTAATGTAAGTGTCTTGTGACGCACTTCCTCTTCAGTGTGGTGGTTACTAATTCGTGGACACTCAGGCCAAGTGTTTAGTGGCCAGCGTACGACTTCTGCTCGAGCCCGTCGTGATTCACAACTACGTCCATCCCGCGGCCCCTTCGCGGCCCCTTCGCCCACCCACGGCGACCCTCTCAGTCAACTCTCTCCGTGCCTCGGCGAGCGCCTTGGCGTAGATGGGATCGCCGCCGCCAGCCGTGCGCGTTCCGCCTCCAGGCGAGATCGGCGCATGGAGGCCCCGGTAACGTATGTGTGGAGGCGTGTTCCGTTCGACGTCCAAGCCAAAGTCAACGTGGCGCGTCCGCGACAGCGGGCTCATCCCACTGGGTGCACTGGCGTGGCCGTGTGAGGGAAGTCGAGTTTCCCACACACAGCTCATCCCACTGGGTGCACTGGCGTGGCCGCCGCTGCTGCAACCATTGGTGCTCGCGAGGGCGCTCCCGCTCGCTTCCGCGCCGGTGCCAAGGCCAGTGTCCAAGCCGGCGCCCTCGCCGTCAGCGTCACGGCCACAGGCTGGAGCCCGGGCACTGCCGTTGGATGCCGACACAAGAGCCCGGCGGCGGAAGGTGGTGCCAAGCGCCTCGACTTCCACCTCGAGCGCCACCTGACGCCTGCCGAGCGCAGCGAGTGTCTCGTGCACGGCGCGCAGGCTGGCCTCGATGCTCGCCTGCTTACCGCCCATCGTCGTCGAGAGGTCACGCACGGTGCTCACGGCGGCGTTGAGCGCCTGCCGGTCGCCCGCCATGGCGGCACGTAGCTCAACCATCTCCTTCTCGAGGCGTGCGATCCGCTGATCGCGCTCGGCGTCGGCTTTCTTGACACGCGCCCGCTCGGCCGCCACCTCCCGGGCAAGGTCGCCGATCGTGCGTTCAAGGGTCGCAACCGCGCTCTTGAGTGGCTTGACCTCGTTTGCCAACCGGACCGCTTCAATGGCCGCTGCGTTGCGCTCCACATCCTCCCTTAGCTCCTCGAGCTCCTCGACCGCCACCTCGGCCAGGTGACGAAATGCGCGCTGCAGCTCAGCAACCTGTGTCTGCACGCGCGTCACGTGCGTGGCCGCGTCGCGCTCCATGCGCATGTGCCCGCGTGCGTCGTTGTAGAGTGCCTGCACGTTGCGGCGGAGCGCGTCGATGGCCGCTGCGCCCTGAGCCGGAGCCGACTGGTGCTGCGCCGCCTCGAGGCTGTGGCCCATGCCGGCCAGCGACCGCCCGCAGTGAGCCACTGGCGTGGGCAGATCGTCGATGTCATCGGATACGTCGTCGCTTGGGGAAAGGGGCGCTATTGGAGGCGGTGCTGCTGCCGATGCCTCTGCTGCCGAACTTGTAGCGGCTGCAGCGATGGCAGCTGCTTCGAAAGCCGGTGCAGTAACTGTCGTCGTCGTCATTGGCGGTGGCGGTGGCGGTGGCGGTGGCGGCGGCGGTGGCGGCGGCGGTGGCTGAACAAATGACGCAGTCGCTGGCAGTGGCGCTGCAATGGTTGTATTGAGAGAGCGCCGTAGTTCAGCGAAGGCAGCCGCAGCGCGCTCAAATGCTCCCTCTGCCGGAAGCGGCGCCTCTGCGACTGGAATTGGCGGCACTGCAGCGCGGAGCTTTGCACGGCGCGTGGCGTTGGTCGTTGATGCGCCTGCAGCCGCATCACGTAAACGCGACGTTTTCTTCTTCGGCGCCATTTATAAAAATAAGAAGGGAGCGCTTTTTCGTCGATATCCGGATACCGATACAGTGTGTGTCCCGGCTCCCCCCGGTGTCTTTTTACCGGATACAGCACCGCGCATCATCGCAATGCCTCACCTTGAGCGGGGCCCCACGTCCCACGAGCACGACTGATATCATCATCCCATCGAACCAGAACCAGCAACAAGCATCACTGAGAGCATTCGGACCTCATCCCAAATCGGGAACAAGAGCCATGGCTCTGCCCTCTGTCTGCCCTCACCAGCCCTCTGATGCCACGGCCACGTCGGACTGCGGCTCCACATGTGTGCACGTATGTGTTGCCCCAGTCCCCGACTCCGTCGACGATGACGTCATCCTCCCGGACAGATCAGAACGCCCGACAGATCAGAACGCCCGAGCCGCCTGCCATTACCTCGGACGGAGCCACGCCCCCCCATGCCACCCACGCCGCCGCCCCCTTCCCCTGCCAGCCATGCCAACCGACGCGGCGTGCTTTGCTAGTCCAGATGGCCTGCGCTCGGGGCGACGCTCGGGGCTCGGTTGGCTCTTTGCATCCAGATGTTGGCCGCTCACTACTCGGCGGTGGCCTCGGCCGCCTGCGGCTCGGCGGCGCCTCCAATCGGTGCTTCGTCATCGTATGAGGGGCGCTCGTCGCGGCGCTCGTCGCGGTCGTCCTCCTCGTCATAACGGCGCTCGTCGTCGTACCGGCGGCCGCCGTTACCAGCGCGACCATCCTACAAGCGCACACACGGCGCCGCCAGTGTGAGCATTCGGGCGCAGGGAGTGGGGCGTGCACTGTGTGCATTCGCTGAGGGCAGCGCGCTGCGCGTAGGGCATGGCCGGGTGCTGCCGCTCACATCGTCGACCTCGAAGCGCCTCTCGTCAAAGGCCGCGCCGCTGCCGCCGCCGCTGCCGCCAGTCGGCCCGCCCACGTGGTTGAAGCGGCACGCATCGCCGCGTGAGCAGCGTCCATTCTTGAACTCGCGGCACTCCTGCGACCGCGATGGGGGGGGAGAGAGCAACGAGCCGCGAGCGCACGCGTGACGGCCATGGAGTGTGCGCAGCAAGCCACGAGCCGTGCCCATAGCAGCCCTCGGTGTGACGGTGCTCGCCCGCGCAGAGCCGTCGGGCTGAGCCCAAGCCCGAGCCCCGAGCCCGAGCCCCAGCGCCCCGCCCGCGCCCTCCTCGCGCTCGCTCGCGCCGCGCTCGCTCGCACCGCGCGCCGAGCAGCTAGCCACTTGCGCCTGCGGCCTGCTGCTCGCTGCGGCCCGCGGCCAGCGGCCTGCCGCGGCCCTGCCCGCTGCCTGCTGCCCGCTGCCTGCTGCCGATCGAGGAGCGCCCAGCTGCCCGCTCAACCCGCCGATGCTGCCAGCGCAAGCACCTGCATTACCAGCATGCTGCTGCCGCCGCTCTCAGCTGCCGCCGCCGCTGCCGCCACCGCCACCGCTTCCGCTGCCGCCGCCCCATGCTCCGCGGCTTGCAGTTGCTGCGCGCAGCTCTCGCATACCTCGACGGGCGCCGTCTCGTCGTGCACAAACTTGCAGTCGCGCCGGAAGCAGCGCCCCTTCTGCACAGGGAAAGCGGCGGCGGGAAGGGAGGGGCGCGGAGGGGTGCCGTGAGCAAGGCCACAGAAGGACAAAGCGCGAGTTTGGCTCGGGCGCCACAGAGAGCGCGAGGCGCAGAGCGCGCACGATGAAATCGAAGCAGGCGCCCCCGCTCGCGCTCTTGGGAGCCTCGTACGCACGAGAGGCTGGCGGCTGGGCCGCGTAGCCCTGCGGCTCGATGCCATGCGAGAAGCGGCAGCCAGCGCCGCGTGTGCACCGTCCGAACTGGAAGTCACGGCACGTCTGCGCACCGCCGCCGCCGCCGCCACCGCCGCCGCCGCCGCCGCCGCCGCCGCCGCCGCCGCCGTAGCCGCCGCGATCACCGCCGCCATAGCGATCGCCATTACCACCGCCGTAGCCGCGGTCACCG